>QLOM01019319.1:0-10376 GCA_003313785.1 Termitomyces sp. MG148 | reverse complement strand
ACGGAACAATCACTGGTATGCATCTACTCTGCTGTCTAAAGATGATTTGTGATGTTGCCTCAGGGGTTGATATGCAGATGAACACGCACTTGAAGACGGTGAAACTCACAGCGAGAAACAAAGAAGTGACAGCGCTCGACTCGTTGTCGATCAGGGGAAACAACATTCGGTATTTTATACTGCCAGATGCGCTGCCTCTGGACACGTTGCTGGTGGACGATGCGCCGAAGCCCAAGGGACGGAAGAAGGATGATGTACGTGGGCGGGGCCGGGGACGCCCCGGAGACCGTGGACGAGGACGGGGACGGGGTGGGCGTGGCCGAGGACGAGCGTTCTAGTTTCTGATGTAGAGTAGGCTGTGTGAGAATGCGGAAATGCCGGCCGGGGAGTAACGCTGAGTGACCGAGCAGTTCGGATGAGTCGGGCAAATAATATGTAAGCGGACAACCAGGCGTAAACAAGTTGCCGGCCTCTTAGTCTCTGTCCCCCCGCCCTCAGTCTTCTCTCTCTACTCCCACTACTCTCTGCCTCGTCCTGCGCCACATCCTACGCACCCCACAGCCATCCTCGGCAACTAGCACCCTTTGATCACCGTCCTTGAAAACCGGCCATGGACAATTCGCCCGGCACTGTCGACGAACCCAAGGCCACCTCGTATGCACCTTCCTATTTTTCTCCCCACAATCTCACATTGGTCCCAGCGCAAAGCCCCCCATCTCTCGTGGCGCACGTGCCTGTACTGTATGCCGCGCAGCAAAGGTACTAAGCCCATCTAAAATGCTCCCGTTCTTCCTGCTCATCAACTTTAGATGAGATGTGTGGGCGCAGAGGACGGCCAAAAGTGCCAGCGCTGCAAGCGTGCAAATGTAGAGTTAGTTGCCGAGCCGCATCTGACCATATCCTCCTCTCTCATCCCCTTTCTCGCAGTTGTATCTTTGAAAAGCATCGCCGCGGTCGCAAGCCTGGTTCTAAGTACAGTCCTTTTTGTAGCTTTCCATCCATGATGCTTACGCCTGTCACAGGCTGTCCGAAGCCTCAAAGATGCTTCGTCGTCTTGAAAAAGGTCTCAATTCTGCAAAGATGAAATCCCAGGCCGCAGATATGTCTGCCTCCACAAGTGCCCAAGAATATGGCGCCCCCAGGTCAAGTGAGGGGTCCTACCATTCTTCAGGCTCCCATTTTGCTTCTAAAGAACTACCTCCTCTCAACCTGTCTCATTACCCTGGTGCCGAGAGCTACTCTCAGTCAAATGGTTCTCGTGCCATGGAAATCGACGACGAGGACGAAGCTGACCGTAACGAGGAAACCATATTCCCCGAGGGTCTTATCAGGCGAGAAAATCAGAGAAACTCTTTCTTTAGAACTATTCTCAACCCCGAGGCTGACTCTTGTCCCCCCAATGGTCAAACGAACCAGAACAGCCCTCTCACCCCACCACTACCTCGCATTGCTCCCCTCCCTAGTGGGCTCAATGATCCAATCACTGCCGGAATCATCACGGAAGAGGATGCAAAAGTCTTATTCGACGCTATCTTCTTGCGCTTAAATCCGTTCATCAACCTTTTCGATCCCACTCTCCATTCCGTAGCATACGTTCGATCCAAGTGCCCATTTCTCTTTACAACCCTAATCATGGCGGGGTGCAAATTCTTTCGCCATGAATCGTATAAGCAATGCCAAAAGCTCGCAAATGATTTTGCCGTACGAGCTTTCGCAGAAGGCTGGAAACGTGTTGAAGTCGTGCAAGCATTTGCTTGCCTGACGTATTGGAAAGAGCCCGATGAAAACGTACGGATTTTTCTCTCAATTTGACTTTCATCAGAAAGCTGACCCTGCTTTGATCAACCTTTGTAGCGTACTTGGACGTACATCGGCTATGTGAGTCTTTGACGTCAGCCAATAAGATTTTATACTCATCAGTCTATGTCTAGGCCTGCCGCATGGCCGTTGAGTTGAAACTCAATCGGTATAGGGCACACCCACCGCTGAACGAGACACCAGTTCAGTTATTGGAACGAAGGAATTGCGAGCGTACATACTTGGTCCTGTTCGTTCACGACCGAAGTCTCGCTACACAGACGGGGCGACATTGGATGCTCCCCGAAGATGACATGATCCGCCATTCATCCAAGTGGCATGAACAAGGGGGTAGTACGATTCGGCCTGAGGATGTCATTGTCGCTGCCTTCGTTCAGTTACGTATCATCGCGGTTAGTGTTTTTACCATCCCGCTCTGAAGCCCCCTTAATGGTGACCCTGACGATAGGCGGAAACGACTGAAATTTTCAAAGGGACAGTCTCTAGTGGACACCACGATATAAACTACGAGGCACACCTGAAGGCTTGCAATCAAAAATTGACAGAATGGGCAGACAAATGGCAACATGAAATGGACCGAGGTATATATCGCATTTCAAACATCAGTTATGGCCATCATTACTGAATCATATCTGGCAGCTAACGGCGACAAGTTCCACAGTTCGTTCCTTAGCTTCTTCCGTTTGTATGTCCGGGTTTTCCTGAACAGCTTCGCGGTATGTCCGGTATGTGAATTCTTATCTCATGTCAGATTCCTCAATTTAAGGCTCTTAGTCCAATCGTCAGAATCCTAGCTTGCAAGCCGTCACGTTATGCTGCACCAGTGCTCTTGATGCTCTGCAGATTGTTTCTCGCGACTTTGCCCGCATGAGCATGCTAGTACGTTATCCTATTTCCATCGAGTTCCGGTTGCTTTGCTCATCAATGCCCCTAGCGATACGGACAGGATTCCATCATGGTGATGTCTGCATACTGCGCTGTGTTCTTACTCAAGGTTAGAAACAGCATCAACAATTTGCCTGCTTTCAACTCACCACACTAAAATTTGAAGCTTTTACGAAGCTCAGCAATCTACTCTCAATTGAATGAGAGCACAGCTAAAGAAATATACGACCTTATTTCAGCGACGGCTGAGGCGTATCACAATGCGTCTCTGATTGCTCCTGAATCTTCTGCTGCAACACACGCTCGCTTCTTGAGGTCTCTCGTCTCAAACGACGTCTTTGTTCGCCGTAATGATCAAAAACATGACCTGGCGATTGATCCCCAACTCGAACGTGAGATTTTATCTGTTTTTCCTTGTCTATCAAGATTCTCAAGGTCACTCTTCAGCTCCGCAACAATCTGTCCATCCGCCCGCTCAGACCTATTATGGATCAGTACCCCAAACTAATGACCAAATCTTCCCTGCCTCGCCAAACATGCCTCCACACCCCATAAATGCTCAGCCTCCTTCGCTTCCACTCATCCAGTCGTACTCTATGGCTCCGGCCATGAGTAACAATGTACCAATGGCTGGGGTCATGAGTTATGGATACAATATCCCACAAATGCCGCAATATACGTCAGAGCTCGATGCCCATTATTGGAAAAATATGTTTATAGAGCTTGGCTTTGGGGAGAACGAGGAAATGCTTCCCCAAGTCTCAGAGAGAGGAGTCAACGGGCACTACGCAGAAAGTAATCACCATCTACATCAACAACATGCCCACCACCATCACTCACATGGGCATTCGTCTTATCAGCAACAGCACATGCACCAACCCTCGCAATCTAGCAACTACGGGCATTAATCTTTCATCGATGTTTTTCCCTCTACAATTTATTGAGCCGTCTGTAAAGAATGACTATCTTCTGTGTACCACTGTACAATCTTGTACCGAGTTACCTTACAAAAGTTATAATTTTTGTCCAATTTAAACCATCATCAAATCACATGTCTACTCCAATGGGAAAAATGAAGATTTTCTTGCCTACTGCTGCCGCAATGCGAGGTATACCGCGAAGGGCCAAGAAATCGAAGTCTTGAATAAAATGTGGTTTGTGGAGAAGACTAAATTCGGTTGGTTGCGCTTGCAAGTAATTGATGTTGTAAATGTGAATTACAGCGCCTTGCATAGGACTTTGGGCCGAGATTGCAAAGTAGTCCGGATATGTTGGGCACCATCTGACACGGAGTGTTAAATCGGGACAGGGAACAGGGGGTCGCACGAATACTGTTACCTAAATCGATACCCAGCCTCTGGAAAACTTATACCAGACGCGAGTGGCTTACCACCCTGAAGATTTCCAACATCCCAAACAGAAAACTTGGAACCATAAACTGCACCAATGCTTCGAACAACGATGAAGTAAACGCTGCGATTGATGCGAAATGGAGGACTTACATATCACTAGTGTCTCGACGCCAGGCGACTGAAGCTGACCACCGAGTTGGGGAGTCCATTATATGACCGTAAAGAGCGGATGGTTCTGCAAGTTCCAACAGACTAGAATGTCTCCAGACATCCTGATCCATTTCTTGGGGATCTGAACGCCAGTCTGTCAGAAATATGGAGCCGCGACAATCAGACACTAGAAACTCTTTGCTAGTGGATGGGTGTGAGTTTACGGTTGTAAGGGGATTGGGGAATGCGATGACATAGGCAGTAGGCCGGGGCCGATCAATTGGATCCTCATTCTCTGCAGATTGTTCACGGAAGGGAGGATCGACTGGGGGTTGCAAATTCCAAACCATAAGCATTTTATCGTCTGGAAATATGCATGAGTCGAGAAAATGCATGAAGAGGTTGAAGAAATAAATGAACCTGAAACGGTGGCAAGGTAACGCGAGCTGTCTTCGCCACGGCCGCCACAAAAAGCCATATCATTGATTTTGCCGTGGTGTCCCGTAAGACCTCCACCAAACGGAAAAGCAGATTGATCCCCTTGAAACGATCTCCTGAGTAAATGGAGGCCGAAATCGGTGTCTGCGACTGCAAGTCTGTCATAGAAATGAGTTGAGTTGTTTTCAGTGATGGTAAACACAAACTCTATGTTCCAGCTATCGCTAGCTGTAGGCGACACAGTCACTGGTGACCACGCCAGAGCGGTTGTACGAGCGCCGACATGGAACGACGCAAGGGTTTGGCAGTCCGAGTCGGACTAAGACGACGGTCAGAGAGTTCAGTGGCAGAGTAAAAACGCGTACGATGATGAGAATATCAACAGAGTGCTCTCCTGCGACGGCAAGGAGGTCCGTGGCATCGTCATTATAGCAGGCGCGGACGGCGTCGACGCGAGTTGAGTGGTGGTGTTCTAAATCCATATGGTCACATGACAGAACCCTTTTTGGTGAATGACCATCAGGAAAGGCCCGAATCCACTGCTCCTCGCTGCCCTGTCGGTCACCTCCTTTCTCTTCTTTTACTCCGTCGTCAAACACAGGGAAAAGACAAACCCAGCTTCTACTCAGCCCCGACAAGCAGACCATCCTCTCGTCCCTCCGCGTCATAAAGACCCCAACTGATGTCGCCTACTTTTGATAGTAGCAAGGTCACCGTCATCTATGTCCTCGGCGGTCCAGGAGCTGGTATGCTGATCGTATAGATCTAGCATTATCTCTGACATCATCTCTCGGTCCAGGGAAAGGTACCCAATGTGCTAAGCTCGTTGAAGAATATGGTTTCTGTCACTTGTCTGGTCTGTTTGATTGGGCGTGTTTTCAGCTGTGAATTTGACTCGTCATCCTCGTAGCTGGCGATCTTCTTAGAGCAGAACAAAACCGTGAAGGGTCTGACTACGGAACGTTGATACAGACCTGTATCAAAGAAGGCACCATTGTTCCAAAGGAAGTTACTATCAAACTTTTGGAAAATGCCATGCAGGCTGCTATGGCAGAGAATCGACCAGAAGAAGGCTGGAAAGATGGACGTGGCCGATTTTTGATCGACGGGTTTCCTCGGAAAATGGACCAGGCGGTTAGATTTGATGAGACTGTCTGCTCTGTTTCCTTATATTCCTGACAGCATCCATGTTGACGACACCAAATAGGTATGCCTATCGTCCGTGGTCTTGTTCTTCTCGACTTCTGAAGAAGTAATGGAGAAGCGCCTTCTTGTTCGATCAAAGACCAGCGGACGGGAAGACGATAATCTGGAGAGTATCAAAAAACGTTTCAGTATGGCGGTCAATTAGTTTCCGTCGTCGTTTTTTTAACAGCAAATTTCCCTTGCAGGAACATACAAAAATGATACTATGCCTGTCATAGAATACTATGCCAGCCAAGGCAAGGTTGCAGAGGTCAGTACTTGTGATGACAATTAGCCATCGACTCACGAAGATTCGCAGGTTGAGGCTACGGGAACTATAGAGAAAGTGTATGCACTTGGAAGCCAAGCCGCTCGTGATGCTCTTGCAGGCAAGTATCCTAAAGTTGTCGCTTGATTGGATTATGCTACTTGTGGAGAATGGACTTTAGTCTGATGTATATGGAGTCTGCATATGATTGTATCTCGCTTGTCAACATCCCATTTATTATCACTCAGACGCATCGATCATACATATATTGTAAATCCAGTACCATCATGCGGAGGCGCGGCAGAGCATACAGCCCGGCCACCCTTTTCAATGCGCGATATGGCGCCGTCTGAGCACAAAAGATGAGCGTTCTCGTCCAATTCATCCTGAAATAGTATTTTTCAGAAACTTTTCAGATTATTTTATACTAACTCACCGGAACCCACTCCCATCCACCGCATCGAATATATTCCACTACGACAGGACCATCTCCACTTGAAGTAACCTCCCCCCCAGGACTGTAACGTAGGTCTATATGGGTTCCATTCTGATAAACTGTACCCATGATCGCCCATAACTTGGGCGCAAATGATGTCCTTGACTCCGTACTATCCACGGAGATTGAAGGATCTCTCAACGGCCGCACTAAGACCAGTTCGCATGTATCATCTTCTCTAGGCATGGTTCTTGCTAGAGGAGTGATTCTGAAGGTTGGCTCCAGACGATCGACGTTGATGGTGGATAGAAAGTATGCGAAGGGACCATCAACGTTTACGATGTGGTCGACTTCATCCGACTCTGGATGGTCAACGAATGCCTTGGTAGTAGGATCATATATCTGCACCCTTCCGGAACTTGGTGCTGGCAGCAGCTTGGCATAGCTGCTGTACCAATTCGTGATATTTCTTTGCGCGGCAACTTTGAATCTACATCAGTAATCGTTTTACATGCTGTAGCCTAGTGATCTACGTGTCCTGACCTTTCTATTCCAGGCATCCTCTCCCGCAAGACCTCAGAATCATGGAGAATGGAAGCGTGGAGCGCTGCAGACACGACGACAGATGAGATCACGGCTTCGGGGATCGTTTTCCGTGGAGGGGACAAAAGGGTTGCGATAGCAAGAGTCAAAGGGATCTTATGTGATGAATTGATGTAAGAATGTAATGACTGTAGTTTGTAGGCTACATCGTTGTGTTCAGCCGGTGGGAAGAGTGATGCATAAAGTGCGTTAGCAGTCCCACAAGGTACGAGAACGAAGTTAAGCCGGAGGATTTGCGTGGTTGTCACTGAAACCAAGTAATTTATAATTTCATGAAGAGTACCGTCACCTGAACCAAGGATTACACTGATTTCGCCGCGAGCGGTTTGAATGAAGTCGAAGACAAGTTCCCCAGCATGGCCAGCATACTCGGTCGCGCAAATCGCATTTATTGGTTCGTTATACCGCCCGAGAAGAGGGATAACATGAGTGTCAAAGAAGTCCTTTGCAGAGCGGTCGCCACAGACGGGATTGTATATTGCGATCAAAGGCATGATAGTAGCTGACTCAATTGTAACGTCGACGCAATCACACTTTTGAAGTTTTGTCATAATGGCCAGGCCACCGGTTTTCAAGTCCTTCACTCTTGCCCTTGTTCAACTTGGAAGCATCGGTGCTGACAAGTCTGCTAATCTACAGCATGCCCGGGACATGATTCTCAAAGCTGCGGCTGGCCGTGCTAAGAAACCGGAGTTGATCGTCCTGCCAGTACGCATGTAAATCACGATTGCCCT
This sequence comes from Termitomyces sp. MG148, assembly GCA_003313785.1. Taxonomy (NCBI): domain Eukaryota; kingdom Fungi; phylum Basidiomycota; class Agaricomycetes; order Agaricales; family Lyophyllaceae; genus Termitomyces; species Termitomyces sp. MG148. The sequence continues at coordinate 2,507 of QLOM01019319.1, read as the reverse complement.
GTTCTTCATCCAACTCCTCCCTTAGGAGTGTTTTAACTCACCTTACGGACACGTTCACTTCCCTAATTACGCAGAAGAAATCGGGTTCACCCCTGGTAAGCCATATGACATCGCAAAGAGCAACAGCAACAGTGTCAAGATGCTTTCCGCCGCTGCGAAAGAGACAGAGACATGGCTTATTGGAGGTGAAGTTACAACTTGTGCTCAGATGTATATTGTCCTGATTGTCTTCAGGCTCTATACCCGAGCGAGATCCAACGACCAACAATGTCTATAATACTTGTACTGTGTACAATCCCAACGGTGAGTACTAACTTGAATCTGTATCGTTTTTCTTTACTATCGCCATACAGGTGATCTTGTCGCAACTCATCGCAAAGTGCACCTTTTTGATATTGATATCCCGGGAAAGATTACCTTCAAGGTGTATTCCGTGCTGGGTTTTAAGACGATCAAGAAACTGAAGTGCGCTCTAGGAGAGTGAAACGCTGACGGGGGGTACAACAACCAATTTTTTTGATACTGGTACGAATATGTCGCATGTGGTGGGACAAGAGACTGGACGACTTATGCAGACTTTGCGCGTATCGGCCTTGGGATATGTTACGACATCCGATTCCCTGAGCTAGCAATGATTTCTGCTCGTCAAGGTATGATGATTTCTAGTCATCGCAGCATTTGTAACGTGCTTGTCCTTCTAGGCTGCCATATTTTGGTGTATCCTGGGGCGTTCAACCTGACGACTGGACCACTTCACTGGGAGCTGTTGCAAAAGGCGCGGTATGTGCTGGGTTTGTTCCGATGATCTCGCTAATGCTGTGTGACAGAGCCGTGGACAACCAGGTGTTTGTGTCAATGTGTAGTCCTGCACGGGACCTTAGCGCAGGATATCATGCTGTGAGTGTCGTGGTGAGCATGCTGATTTTGTACTGACAAGCCGTGCAGTGGGGCCATTCAATGGTTGTTGATCCCATGTATGTAGTGTGTATTATAAAGCTATGAGTACTGATGAGTACGCCTAGGGGCAAGGTGCTCGGTGAAGCAGGAGATGGCGAAGAAGTAATATATGCAAACATCAGTAAGTGACGAGATAGCAAGTGAGGACGATGGACGTTGACAACTTGCAGATGCGCAATTGCTTACAGACGTGCGTGCAGGGATACCGGTGACGACGCAGAGGCGGTTTGATGTGTATCAGGACGTGAGCGAGAATTAAGTAAAAATGGATTTCCCGATTTGTCAAGCTGTAGAACAGTGTGGATGTTTGTAGAACAATCAGAATTCGTAAAAGCGATCAAAACTCGATCTCGTATTTGCACAGCACCAAACCCTCCTTCCTTCATCCACCATGGTCAAAGAAACGTATGTTTTTTCCTCTCTATCCACCCTCTTTGCTCACCTCACACAGCAAATTTTACGATCTCCTAGAAGTCTCCCCCAATGCATCTGAGGCTGACCTCAAAAAGGCATACCGTAAAAAGTTACCGTCTTTTCAAATTCGCCCTATCTTTTCTGACCACTCGTTCTGCAGGGCCCTCAGACTACATCCAGACAAGGGTGGTGATCCCGAGCTGTTCAAGGAGGTCACACATGCGTACGCCCCTCATTCCGTGTCTCTGTGTGCCTCGCTCAAAGCCTCTTAGATACGAAATCTTGTCAGACCCAGACAAGCGCCATATATATGATGCTCGTGGTGAGGCAGGCCTATCTGAGTCTGGTGGCATGGGTGGCATGGACCCGCAAGTATGTTTTTATGCTACTTATACATTTCATCAAGAAAAATTGATCTGTATCGTAGGACCTCTTTAGTCAACTGTTCGGCGGCGGCGGTGGCTTTTTCGGTGGCGGTGGTTCGCGGCAGCAGGGACCTCGGAAGACCAAAGATTTGGTCCATCGTGTTCACGTTTCCCTCGAAGACCTTTACAAAGGCAAGACAACCAAGCTTGCATTGACCCGGAATATTATCTGCTCCAAGTGCAAAGGCAAGGGCGGGAAGGACGGCGCAGTCCGAGTTTGTTCAACTTGTAAGGGTCAAGGTATAAAGGTCACGCTGCGCCAGATGGGACCAATGATCCAACAAATACAGTCCGCTTGCGAGGACTGCTTTGGGTCTGGTGAGGTGATCAACGCCAAAGACAGATGTACCCAGTGCAAAGGGAAGAAGGTCGTACCTGACAAAAAGGTATTGGAAGTGCACATCGACAAGGGTATGAAGGGTGGTCAGACGGTGCATTTCCGTGGTGAAAGTGACCAGTCTCCGGATGCCGAAGCCGGAGACGTCGTTATCGTCATCGAAGAAAAGCCCCATGACCGTTTCAAGCGTCAGGAAAACGATCTTATCATAGAGGTCGAAATAGACCTGCTGAGCGCGCTCGCTGGCGGCAAGTTTGCCATCAAGCACCTGGATGATCGTGCGTTGATCGTACACCTTGAACCTGGTGAGGTCATTAAGAACGGTATGTGGCTTGTGTGTGAATGATCTTGTTGCGTCTGTTTCTAATCCGAAG
>QLOM01019268.1:0-10907 GCA_003313785.1 Termitomyces sp. MG148 | reverse complement strand
TACAGACCCTCATCTGCATCGGCCAAGGGGATCTTTGCCCCCCTGTCGTCAGACTCTGAGATGATCATCATCCGCCGATACTCCGCTTCTGCGCGCTCGAGGGTCAACCAGGGTCTTCAAGACGTTATCTCACAACTCTGTATGACTGCTCGGTCTCACGCGACTCTCAAAGACGAGGAGCTCTTCCCTTCCCCTAAAGTTTCTCGTGGGGGTTTCGTTCGTTCGCAGTCCGCGTTGAGCATATCAGGGATGGCGGCCAAGAGTCGGTTGACTCGTCATGAAAGCGTCCATGTGCTCAGACGCAGGAGTCTCATCGAATGGCCCGACGGTATTTTGAGTAAGAAGTCGTCTATTTCGTCTGGCCAGTCGTCAACTAGGAGGCAGTCGACGGCCCCCTGCATGTCCGACTCGGATGGCCCAAGGTCCTCCTCTCCCCACTCGCCCTCTGCCCCGTCGCCTTCAGCCTCCCTCTTATCCTCCTCGCACGCGTGTTCGTCACCCAAAGGCTCTGTTCGTAGCTCCTCCATCTTCTTCAGCTCCGCCGTCAAGCCCCCTCGCGAGACAAGCTGCGAACCAAAGTCACCGATGAAGACCTCACGATCGCTGGTCGGTGGCGTCAGGGACCTCCTTTTTTCACAGTCCCGCCCTTCTTCCGCTCTTTCGCTCCGACAATCCGACGAGTCGGATATGGATTTTTATGGAACCACAAAACGGACGGTGGGTTCTCTCAGACGCTGGGCTAAGGGTTCCATTCACCGTCGAACCAGAAGCGCGCCTGAGGAGGAAAAATTCACCCTCCCGCATATCCAAAAACTGCCCGCTTTGAGTATTTCCTCATTCGATCTGCCTGGATTGGATTTCGGATCAACGATACCATTGTCTGACTGTCCCAAATCTTATGATGATCCCCCTCAGACTCCAGAACGTTTACAAGCTGAAAGATTACCTCTGCGACCTATTCTCATTCCTTCTGGCCGATGTCAATCACCTCTTCAAGTTGATAAATATAACCCAAAGCATCCCTCTTTTCTACACCGTCTGAAAGCTTGATATTGTACATGTACATCTTTAGGATATGATTTTAACATACTCCCCCTTTCTCTGTTCTTGACCCCTTCTTTCGCATTTGTACCAACAGAGCCCCGCACATATATACGATACCCACAATCCAATATCGTACAGCTCTTTTTTAGTCATCCATTTCCAAAGTTACGTAGCATATTAAAGAAAGAAATGCATTTTTTGACCAGTCGAAACGTACCGAAACCGAGAAAGAAAAACATATTGTTTAGTAGATACAACCGTGCGAAAAAAAATTACAAGTAATACATATATACTATAGCAGCCTTAATGTCCAGGACGTCAGATCGAGTACAGTATCAAAATGTACAGAGAACAAGAAAGGGCCGGTTCATTGTTATATCAGGCCATGGGCACGAAGTATTGCACCCCATCTGTCGAATAATCAGCTAAGGTTACACTTCACGGCTGAGTACATACTCATCTCTTTGCATTTCAGCCTCTGCTAGCTTGAGCTTCAGTTGCCTAAAAGTTAAACGCATGAACAAGAGTGACGCTATAGTAAAAACGGATCAAAACTTACGAATTCTCCTTCATCAGCGAGTTGCGACCTTCCTTAGTCTGTTTCAGGTCTTGTGACATCGCGATCCAGGCCTCATCGTCAGGGAGGTTCAGGTCGTTATACATTCCATCCAGCTCTTCGTTGAAAGCCTAAGTTTGTCCTGCTATGTTACAGGTTCGACAAGGACAAGGAAATACCCTTACCTCATACATAATGTCCTTTTCGGCCGTCGCGTCTGCCAGAAGACTCTTCACAAGCTCTGTTTGACGTCTTGCATTCTGAAGCTCAAGTTTGGCTTTGTCAAGCTCGCCCGATTTCTTCTAAGCCATCAACGCAATGCTTAAGTCAATTTATCAGTCGACTGACCTCTTTAAACTCGGCGCACATCTGTTTGATATTAAGCTGAAGCGTATCTTGGCTCGTGACCGCTCGCGTCAGAGTTTTGTCTGTTTCTGACGCCAGTGTTTCTATACTTCGCGCTGTATCCGCAATGATTGTTGATGTACTAGAGGAGGTATGCGTCTTTGACGGAGTGTCGAAGACACTGTGTGGTCGGGAACGTGACATTCCATCGCCTTCTAGCTGTCGACGGCCTATTACTTGTCGCATCTCCTCTAGTCGTTCTTGTGCTGCCCTTGTCTAGTGATTATCGTTTGTCAAAATAATTGTAGAACAAGAAACACAAAGACTGACTAGAGCTGCTGATTGACGCTGGGGTGTCCGAAGCCCTTTTTCGGGAGACGATGGTCTTGAGTAAACACCCTCCGTAGGGACGTAGCCGGAACGTAAGTCATCCACCTGGAGTTTAATTCTCTTGATCGTTCGGCGCGACGACTCGATCTAAAGAGATATCAGTTGAATTTTTGCACATTGCAAGAAAGATCAACATACATCCTCTATCGTGGTCTGAGACAACTGTATCATTCTATCGGTTAAACCAGTGGCGCTAGTATCGGACTGGGTACTGCTCGACAATGTGTTCAGCTTTCGTTTCCCTACTTGAGGTGAGACTCGTCGAGGCGGAACGACTTGAGATGAGTTGCGGGCAAGAGAGGAATTGCGGATAAACGTTCTCCGCATCGGAGTTGGGGAGGATATAACGCTCCCATTCTCGCGAACCGACGATTTCTTCTTGATTGATAGAGGTTCAATTGTAGCAGCAGGTGATGGAGCGACAGATCCAGCCTTCGATGTAGATTCTCTATTTCCGGTTGGATGGAAGGGTTGCCGCTTGCTCCTTGGAATATTCGTTGACCCACGCGATAATCTCGTACTAGGGGCAGGAATAAGTGAGTCCGTAGAAGGTCGAGGATTAGGTTCTTCGACGGTGTCATCGTCCGTAGAAGGAAGGGGTTGAGCAGGTGACGTTCGTGCGGGAGGCAAAGGTGAAGGACTCCGAGGGCCCAGTGGCCGTCGCTCGATAGTATGCAAAGGTGGCGATGAACGAGAGGGTCTGACTGGTGACTCCAAAGCCTTCGTAGGCGTGGTGGATTCTGGCCGAGGAGTTGCTGTTCTTTGACTGGCAGAATCGCGAGACGCGCGTGATGATGGCCGAACTGGTTGTAGCTCTTCTAGAATAAAGTCAATCTTAGTCAAAGCGTAAAATGGAATATTTAGACCTTCATAAATTGTAGGCTCAATCGGTTCATCCAGGGGCAAAAGCGGCACCTCTTTTGTGTGCTGATTCTTGCTATTTCGACGTGCAAGCTCAAGTTGCAAAGCCAAGTCTCTTTCCGAATCGTCAAGCTCCCTCGAATTTATGAAGAATACGTCCTCGTCCTCGTCCTCGTCCTCGTTTTCACTATGATAATCGTCACGTTCTCTCGATGTCGACCTGAACTTGGTTGACGAGACCGGTCCTGCCAAGCGGCAACTTGGGGATTTTTCTGAGTCAGAGGTCGACCCACCTGGGGATTTACCTCTTTTAAGTAAGTTTTTACCTCTTGAGGACCTAGATCCGAAGAACGAAGCATCATCATCCATGACTGATGTGGCGGCAGTCGAAGTCGAGCGGTGGGAGAATTTAGTCAAGCTGTCCCCTGTGCTCGTAGTCTGTGTGTACATGGATGAGCGGCTGGTGGTCGACTTGGTACGTTTGTGGCCACTGATGGAGCCTCCAAAGAAGTCTCCCATAGAAGATCCAGGTCGCGTATTGAAGAGATTACGGGAGATAGCATCCAGGCCAAATATGTTGACTCTTGATCTTGCAGTCGGTGTGGATGGGCGAGAATTCCTGTCTGTACGAAATTCGAAGAAGCCAAATTGATGGACTAGGCAAAGAAGAGGTCAGAGCACTCATATAAGAAGGCAACAGACTGACTAGTGTCAATGATGCGAGACGGCACCCTCTCAGTTTGAACGATGTCTTCCTCCGCATCGTCGTCCATACTCGATCTTACAGTGTATCTGCAGAGTTGCCCAGCGAGCGGTTGGATACGTATACTGGCAAACGGCGCAACACCCAAGCCCAAAGGCAGCGCATCTGATGACCCCAGAGGATCTATGTGAACGACAATTTTTGTCTGTTCAATCGTGATCACGTTAGACTACACTTCCTGCCGAAACCAACTACTCACTTTCTTCACTTCTTGTAGAAAAGCTGTACGCTGGTAAACGTTGAAGTACGTCCGTGCAATGGTGATCTTCCCCACTTTCGATTCGACTTCTTGTTCATCTGCTCGCAGAACAACCGACTGTCCTGCTCGCGACCGATATGTTGCCTGTACATGCCACAGATTTTCAAGAAATCTTTGCTTATCTACTGTCGTCTGTGTAGGGTTCAAATTGATAGAATGAGGTGGATGAACCACCGACAGAGCACGGAAGGGGCGTCCCGACCAACGATCGCCTTGATCCTGAGGTGGGGTTTCCAGATAGAAATGAAAGTCTAAACGAGAGAGCACGTTAATGGGTATCATAGATAAAGGGTTGAACGTACCAGCACCGCCAACGTCCGTCGCAACAATGCCAGTTACATCAACAACTCCTTTACAAGTCATTGTTTTCTTTTTTCCCCCCGGAGTCGCGCCGCTTTTGGTAATTTTGTCCAATTCATCCAGCCCAGATAATGCTTGCCCAGATTTCTCACCGTTACCTGGCCGTTTGACGATGACGAGTTTGTCATCAAAAAGGAAGAGGGTACAATGGAGCGAAACTAGTCCTGTTGAAGAGGACGAAGATGCAGGGGTACTCGCATCATTCAAGATGTCCTCAACATCAATGGAGTCGATGAAACGACGGGAATTGGAGAATAGATCTGGTGGGAATCCTTCAATGGATGAGGTCAAACAGTAGAATATTGCTGCTCTTTTGGTTTGTTCATCAGCTTCAGCGAGAGCAATTTTGCTTGCAATTTCATCAGCTTCCAGCAACTTGAACCGTTGTGGATCATCCACCGCCATGTGTTTCAGCATTGTTCGAAATAAGAGGGTATATCTTGGGATGCGCTGAACTGGTTCCATAAGAAGTTCCCGGAGACCTACTCTGTTTTTTGGGTCTGCAGATTGGTATTTAATGTGCTGGAAGCACATTGTCTGAGAAGATCTTTGAGAGCAACACGGGATAAAATACTTACATCAATGAAAGATGCAAAACGAGAGGACCTCTTGGAAATTTCCCGTTCGAAGATTAACTGAGCGTCTTCGCGTTTGACATAGTACTGTTTATACTGCTCAAATCCGCGTAATTCCTTGAAATGGCGCAACGCAACATCTCCCACGCCTCCGACAGTTCTTGGTCCGTTGGGTCCTAACATTTTTTCCAAGTCGGTAAGGAAAGCTTCGTTCACAGGTATCAGGTTGTCAATATTTCCGAAGAGAGTGTTCGCTTCGTAGGTAGGAATTATCGCGGTGTCCTTGCTCCGGGCAAAGTTTCGCAGTGGGTCTGCATAGTCATTTTTCAGGATCTGCAGTCGGCGAACGTAGGATCGCTCGCTTGTCACTAGTTCATTGATGACGGAAGAAAGCGCAGTGGTGTCGGTTAAATCACGCGTTCGTTGTGTTGCACGATCCTGTAGTAGCAGCAAAGGTTTAGCTCCTTAACAACAAGACACACCCACTGAAACACAGCATTTAAAGGGCTCACAGTTTCATTCACTCCAGACTCTTGACCTGATGACAGAGAGCCTGACGGAACGTCAGTTGCAAGTGGGTTGCCAAGCGAGAGGACAAGGTCTTGGATGTCTACAAGTCAAAAATAAGACGTCTTTTCTCCAGCAATTTAGAAGGACATGCCATCTGGTAGTCTTTTACCATTCTCCGAGCCTTCAACTACGACTCCACAATAGAATACTCGTTTTGTGACGCAAGGTCCTGAAGAGTCTTTCCTGGCTCTGCCTTTGGGAAGGTCGTCACCACTGGCCAAAGGGACAACCTTACGAGGGGAAGAACCTAAGGCCATAGAGCTGCACTTTTGCCCTCGAGGTTCAGAAAGTCAGTAGAGGTTGACAATATGATTGTTCGAAAGATGGCGCGGTCAACGAACTCAGCAGGGAGTTGTCACGTGGTCGCGTTCGCGACCCGCGACCCGTGGCGGTGAATTTGTTGATGACTATTATAGTGAAACCAAGATATTATGGATATGTACTTACTTGTATCATCCGCAACTTTCCAGTGATCTTCCCGTTATTATCATGAGGCTGGATCATGAGTTCCCTTAATTGGAGTATGTGTGGATACTGCGAGGCTGTACAAGAGTGATATGGTATGCTGTTAGAGGACTTCAATCTCTTCTCTCACCGACACTTGTCCCATTGGACACCTGCTATGCTCTATATAAATCCAGTTATACTCAAGTGGCTTCAAAGCAAGAAATTGCCTTCGTCTCCCTCTACCATGCCGTCGTTACCTCCAGAGTCCTTGATCACAATAGCTCGATTCATTGAATTCCCCCGGGACATCGTCAACTTCTCCCTGGTTGTATGTATTTCATGCCCTCGTACCCCCCAGACTAATCATTCTTCTTCTTGACATCAATTGTATTAGTCTCGGAAAACTTACAGACTGCTGTTGCCTGTCCTCTATGCTTCCGTTGAATGCAAAACATATTTCCGTTGCAGAGAGCGGTTAAACTCCTTCATAGCACACCCAGAGCATGCCAAGCATATCAAAAAGCTCATCTTGCGACCGAATGATGACATGGCCGCATGGTTCAACGCAGAAGGGCATGTGTTGGAAGAAATGTATATATTGTTAGAAATGGTACGACTTGCACCTATGCTTACAGGCTTGGAGACCTTTATCTGGGATGGTATGGAGCCTCCAGAAGAAAAGCTGTGGGTAGCACTGCGAAAGCAGTACGTTGTCCCCGTTCAAGAGTTGACACCGGTACTAACTTGGACAGTTGTCCTCGGTTGTGCTACATTGGAAGTACTGTAGGAGGATTCCCCTTATCCGAAGACAGCGAGGTGAGCTGACACATCAATTGTTTTATTTCTATACCAAACGTTATCTAGCTGTTTAATTTCAGCGATTTGAAAGGTTTCAGTTTGATCGTCAACTCTCGAACGCGTTTGTTTTTGAGTAAGCGTCAAGTTTTATTATCAGTGAACTCTTCTGATATCGGCTTCTTCATAATTCTTAAAGATCCTCATAGCGTTCAGAAATTTCCCGATGCACTATGGAATATGCTCCTGGATCGCTGCAGTGAACTGGAAGAACTCACTCTCGGGGGAGAACGGACAACGTATTATTCACCGTTGTTCGATGTTCGACCCATCGTTCGCGCGCGATGGCCCAAATTACATACTCTAATCTTTGGTCTTACAGTGATGCAGGACAATTCTACGCCAGCATTTCTCGATTGGGATAACATAGCGCAGGAAGAGTCCATGAAAGAGTTCAGTAACTTTATCTCCTGCCATCCTCTGCTTAAAAAGTTGCATATTCCTTATGATGCTAGGTTTCCCTCTCTAGAAATATCGAATTCGGACCTCATTATTACTGAATTCAGCGGCACTCATTTCTATCTCGGCTACATTCTTCCTTTCAGCCGGCTCACAACACTCAGACTAAGTTCTGAGCGCCTTCAAACTTGGCGCCTTGTTGATCTCTTACCCTGCCTCCGCGACCTTCGCGATCTGTCAACACTTGAGCTCTGGATTGACATGTCCCGCCGCGTCAGAGCGAGTACTCTGTCTGGTCTCACTCCTGAAAAGAACGCCGCAGCTTTAGAGACAGACCATATCAGAGTTTTTCGTCCTCTGCTAACAGCTTGTGATAACCTTCTACATTTAAAACTAGTTTGCACCACAAGGAAGAAATTTGGATTTCCAATGGTGGGTCCCAGTCCAACTTGGACCTAATCATTTTTCGCTGACAGAACGTTGCAGAAGGATTTCTGGAAAGCAATCGAGAAAGGGCCTCGACTCCGATCGCTTGAGGTACAAAAGGTCTATATTTTTAATGAGGAGGACATGGCCCGCAGTGCGTTGCAAATCGTTCGTCGGGTTCCCACTCTTCAAGCAATCACGCTTGTATATGCAGAACAGCAATGGTCTAGTATTGTTCCTATCAAGATCAAGCAAAAGGGTTTATATGACGTATGCACAATTAGGGAGAACAAGTTTCTGCGCTTCACAGCTGAGGAAACTGGAAAAGGGTTATTTAAAACATTTTCGCGCCGTACAACAAGGACTTGTCATTCAGAAACATTCGCGCAGAGAGTGGGGTGCTTCATATCGTAGATTAGAATCCTATATATCCTCAAGATTTCTATTTGCTTTCCGTCCTTGCACCGTCGGACGAACAATTATCTGAGTCCGGTAGAATAACAGTTGATAAGGGTCCACGCAAGCTGCCTTGTACGTACATGTTTTCTACGTTCCATTTGGTCCTTCGTTTCAACTCCTGTCATTTACGCAGAGGTCGAAATCTTACTACAGTCGCTCAAATTGAAGTACCTAGACCAGTAATGGCCTCCTCGAATCTCGCAAGGTCCCAAATCTCTTCGTTGAGTATCACCTTTCTTGGGACTGCATCTGCACAACCATCTTCTACGAGGAATCACTCGTCTATCGCGCTGCATTTGGGTCGAGATATCTGGTTATTTGATTGTGGAGAAGCTACTCAACACCAGATACAAAAGAGCACCGTCAAGATGGGGCGAATAGAAAAAATTTTCATCACACATACACATGGCAAGTTTCAGGCGACACACCTCCTGGTTGTATACTTCATGTCAGAGTACAGGAGACCACATATTTGGTCTAATTCCGTTACTGGCAAGCTGTCTCAATGGCGCCGGAGGGACTGCCGATGGCCTGGAAGATACCAGATCTCGAATCAATACGGAGAAACCGGTCGGTGTTGTCACCATTGTTGATATCTGGACGTTTCTAACTTGAAACAAAAGCCCATTGAAATATACGGACCCCTCGGCACGCGTGCATACGTTCGAAACGGTATGACATACACACATACCTTACTTGGTAGCCCCTACGTCGTTCATGAGTTGCGAATGTCGTCCGATCCTCAGACTGGGGATCATACATCCTTGACGCGTCTTTCGTGTGAGCTTTCAAATGGTAGAAACATTCCCCAAGTCGATGGCGTCTGGAAAAACATATTTAAGGATGGTATGGTCTCAGTTTCTGCAGCTCCCATACATCACTCGGTTCCCTGTGTCGGATACGTCGTGACAGAGGCGCCTGTACCAGGTAAAATAGACCCAAAGTTATACATTCCAGATCTCAAACGTACAAATACTCCTATGACGACTATGCGGCGCCTTCAGCAAGGCGAGAGTATCGAACTCTCCGACGGAACTATCCTACAAGGTCCCCCTCGGAGGAAAGGCAGAAAAGTTGTCATTCTAGGTGACACGTTTGATCCATCACCAATTATACCACTTGCTATGGATGCGGATTTGTTAATCCATGAAGCCACAAATGCCCATCTACCAGGGATTGACCCGGAAACCAAGGACACTGACACGTACGAACTTGTAGAAGCAAGAGCGAGGTCGAGAGGTCATTCGACACCACAGATGGCTGGCGCATTCGCTAAACGTGTAAATGCAAAGCGACTGTTCCTCAATCACTTTTCTTCGCGTTATTCAGGGGCTGAAACCCAGGAAGCTGTTGAAATTATGGACGCCATTGGTGGCTTGGCTGCTAAGGAGTTTGGACGAGAAGTTAAGTGCGCGAGGGATTTGATGAGTAGTGAAGTGACATTTCCTTCGAATGTCCAGTAATCTATTATGCTAAGGAATATTAACTCATGCCTCGACATTGTCTGTTATATGTCATCTGGAGGGTCAGATAAAGCACTACTCGCATCGCTGGCCTCGCCTTCCTCGAGTTCTTCCCTCATCTTCTTTTTTGGTTTTGGATCCTCTTCCACTTCTCCCATTTCAATATCATCCTCGTCTGCGCCTATTCCTGATGCTTCTGTTGATTCAGGGGTTCCTTTGCCGTGTTCTCCCTCTTCCCGCCCATTCTGAGGAACTTCTGTTGGGATAGGAGGAACTGCCTCTGGAGAATCCTCGATTACGTCGGGTCCAACACTATCAGGCGCCGGTGTAGGAACACGCGAGGTACCAATAGATGCCTCGTCTTTGTCTTTTCCCATGAAACGTAGGTAGTCCAGTTGGGCAATAATGGAATCCAACGATGATTTCTGGCTGAAAAGAGTTTGGTTGTGGGTTTCATGCTCTGTCTGTATTGCTGCCATATCACTTTCCAACGACTCAATAGAACTACGAGAGTTCCCATAAGTTTTACATCCGCAGTTACGAAAAGTGACATACTGTTCAAGCTCTTCTCGACTGGGGAGAGTGTTCACTTTCTCTGCCACCAAATCGTATTCTATTTTGCGGCGGCGGACTAATTGAGCCTCCTCAAGTGCAATTTTGAGTTGGTCAATCTGATCTCTAAGAACAGCGTGCTCCCGTACTACACAGTAATAGTAAGTGTCTTTGGTTCTAGTCCCCGAAAAATGGAAACTCACCAATTGTGTGTCGTTCTCGTTGGTATTCTTCCACCTGCCTAGCTTCTGCCTCACAAATCATCGCGCTCTTCTTCAACGACAGCTGAAATGTGGCCAATTCCACCAGAAACGCTTCTCTAGCATCATTTAGTGATTGGTCAACCGTGTTTCCGATAGTAGGGACGAGTGGTGCATGCGATAATGAGGTGTAGTTATGGAATTTTTTTATCACGCGTTTAAGCGGTCTGTCGTCGTTTGCAATCCGCGCAAGAATGACTTGATCTAGAGAAAGCCACTGTCAGTTCTTCTTCAGCTCTTCAACGGAATAGAGCTACAGGATGGACACGCTACCTTCTTCTTCTGTAGTCAAAGGCGGGATGTAAGTACGTGAAGACGAGCTT
>QLOM01019230.1:0-24652 GCA_003313785.1 Termitomyces sp. MG148 | reverse complement strand
TTCTACGTAATATACTCATGTCCCGTTTCGGGCCGGCTGTTTCAGTGTTGAGATAATCGTTGTTTCTCTCACCATTTGCTTCGATAACTATGGATTTTCCCTCCATTGTCACCAGCACTTCAGACTTGTCCCCTCATACGTCGCACGACGGCAGCGATGATATTGATATGAACGACATCGCTTTGACATCGTCGCCCTCTAACCAAGTTAGGCGCCCTGTGCGCAGTCTAACGCACTTGGCAGTCATCTCTGCATTTCTTTTCCCATTCACGATCTTCCCTTATATACTGGCGAGACGCCAAGCTACGGTTTTGAAACGTCAGCTTGCAGAAACGCAGGCCAATGTCAGAATACTGGAACAGGAGTTGAATCTCTCGTGGCAGGAAATGACATGCAGAAAGGATGAAATTCTGAAACTGCGAGGGTCGCTTGTGAAGGCACATCAGGAAAGAGATCAACAGAGGGTCTTCCTTGAGAAGAGAGATAGAGAGAATTTGAGATTCATGGATGAGGTCAAGACGGATTTACAGCATCTGCTGAAGGAAGCACAGCACACAAGGTATGCATTAGTGGAGATAGGCTTTCATATTAACGCTCCTGTCACAACGTAGATCCCAAGGTGTCCTGATCGGTTCGTTAGGGACCTCACTGGCTGACGTCGCTGCTTTTATGCATGAGATTGAATTGGATCTGGGTATACCTTCCTCGAATGGCACAGATCACAGAGGGATAGATCGCTTGAGGTCTTTGGCTCTTCAAATGCAACGAGAGGCACGTTCTGAGCCCAAGGTGAGTTAGGTCGGGGCCTGACTCAAACTGATTTTGACTGTTCGAAGAAAATTGAACTTAAGAGTCAAGTTAGCGAGGAATTCATAGATGACATCGATGATGAAGTTCCTCCGTACTGATTCAGACTCGTACACGAGACACAATGTATAGCAAACGAAACAGTCTTCTTAAGTACTGAATATTGAATGCCTACAATGATGCGCACCGCGTCGCACGAGGCAACTTTGTGTGATTCTCACGCATCGGTCCCCCCTCCGTCAGTGTTTGCCTCGTTGCATATTACTACGACTATGTATATGTGCTTGGCTTGAGGTCACTGCTCTGCTTTAGCCCATATGCTGAGCATTGGACGCCAGTACTATTTCTTGGAACCATAAACTAGTCGTCTCCACCTTACGCACTGCCGCCTTCTTGCAATGTCTGATCCACAATCGGACGAAACTCCCAAGTTGTCCGGTACAGCTGTGGCGCCCGTTGCAGATGCTCATCAGGAGCCACTCGATGATTGTTTTGAACATGCTCCTCTTCATTCTACTATCACTCCTTCAGATGAAGAACAAGCACTCGAGTTTCATGAGGTAATTGAGCTACAGACTTTCAGTGAGAGGAAGGTATGGATCGAAGAGAAAATCAAGGTTTGTCTTACGTATTATGTGGTACTCCTCAATTTATGTTTCTTTCAGTTTCTGGAGCAACTGCCTCCAGTTGAGGTTTTCGCTGGATTGGATGCTGTTCGTGCCTCAGCAGAACATGTGCCAGAGGTGCCAACACCTGATGAATTAAGACGGTGGATTGCCGAACACGATGTCATTGAAAAGGAGACCGAGATTTTTGATAGAGGAGAGCTAATGAAGCTTAGACAACTCACGAAAGGTAATTTCACGTTAAAACGCATCGTTTAGAGAGCTTACATTATGTCCCCCAGCTGCGGCCCAGCGAAACCTGTCTTCAGCAGATACAGACCTTATTGAACTCGCTTTAACGACTATATACGAACTTGACAAACTGCTTCATCTTTTACGAGACCGATCCGAGAATTTGGAGCTCTTGGCAACCAGATTGTCCTGGGAGGAAAACCGTATTGCGGCGTGGGTCGATCGCCGGACAATTCTTGAAGATTTGCAAACCTTTTTGGACACTCGTGTGCGATGGACGCCATTAGTGTACGAAAGCATCACTAAACAGAGTGATGATATTCCTGACCTCAAGCGTCGCGGTTCGCTCACCTCCTTAGCGTCTGTCAGTTCAGACACCTCTACCTCCTCGCTTGGACTTTCCCGCGGTGCGCGTTTCAGGCTGGTAGAATCACTGTCTCAGGATGCTGCGCAGTTCGCTGGGCGAGTGACAAGCCTTCGACATGGAAGGATTTTGGCTGCGGGAAAAATTCTTGACAGATTAATAGATCAAAGCCGAAAGCCTGTCCCAGATGAGCTTCTCGATGAGCAGGATAAACTCGAGGAGCTTGGTATCACCGAAATGGAGAATTTGGGGAAGTTTGTTCTAAGCATGGTAGTACAATGGAGAAAGTACACATTCTATCCATTCTCTGCGTCTGCATCACACAACATTGAATCTGATTTTGTAGGGCCGACGAGATCTATATTGAAACTATGTTGGACAAGACAACAGCACAAAACTTGCTGGAAGAAATAGAGACAGCGAAGCTACATCATCCAACTGCTCGTCAAAGTACTTCCTTTGTTTCTCGCGCAGATGCCCTGACCAGACGCCTTGCCTCAAGAGGGAACTCTGTATCAATTACGAGTACTTTTCCTTCTCCAGAGCATCCTCTTTTTATCGAACAACAAAATTCTAATCAAACACTTGCACAATTCCTTTCCTCTGAAATTGTAACGGCTACCACAATGGCTCGCAAAGTTGACGACGCAGCCAAAGCATATCGCACCGCGTTCGAGGCAGTCAAGCGCGTTGAGAACTTGACATCGACTGCCAAGGAGACAATTGACACTCTGTCAAGAATCCTCGTTCAGCTGCAAGGAGGTATCTTAGTCCCCGAAGGCAACGGTTGTCCCCCGAACCTTACTTCTGCAACTTGTTTGGACCTCAATCAGTATTTCGCCTTTCTAACTCTTTTCCCATCAATTGCAAAGCATTTTGCTCATACTGCGGAAAAATCGAGGCACATCCTGCAACATTCTGTGCCAGCTATGCTGGACCTAGACCATTCCGGAATTGACGTGGAATTCATTCACACTGCTCGCTCTCATTTTAGGGAGCTAGAAATGATGATGAAACAAGTTCAAATAGCATTTGAAGATATGACGACACGTTGCGATCGCTTAACAGAGGCACGTAGGCTGGATACCGTCCTAACGGAAACAATAAGTTCTTTGGAGGACACGGAATCCAGGATTCTGGTATCAATAGAAACACAACGATGGCGAAGAGTTACTGGTTCGCCCTCCCAAGTCCATTCGGTGGTTACTCAACCGTCATCATCCCCTCCAACTGGAACCTCTCAAAGGGAACATTTTCAAGAGTTGCTTCGGATCGATTCCCATATCGATCAGCAAATAGACGCACCACTTCATTTGCTTGTAGAGACCTTGGAGCACCCTCTACAGCTGTACTTGTTGCAGCGGTTATCAGAGCTCAGAGGATTTCTGCACAGAATCAAGGAACAGGAAGTATTGTTAGACTCTATTCAGCGCCAGACTGCAATGATGAATGTTGTTTATGAGGAGTTCAGCAACATCCAACGACGCATCGAGTTTCTGAAGAACCGATATGAAGCTCGTACTCAGGATGTTCTCGGCGTTCAGCTGGCGAACAGTAGCATTCCCGAGGCAGATACTGATCCGGAAACGAGCCCCAGTGCGATACAAGCTGAAGTTGCACGCTACATAAAAAATATATCTGATCGTATACCGTTCGTCAGCCAGGACCCTCGCTCTACTCCTTCCCGCGATGGTTCTTTGATGAAAAACGACCAGTCAGCGCCCTTGGATTTGAAGTTTGACCTTTCCGCGATCGATAGCGCAGTTCGTGCCGATTCCAATTCATTTGCTATGACTTTGTCCACTCTCTCAGAGGAATTAAATCAATGTCTGACCCGACTTCATCTTGCATACATTGCCAAGGAATTTGACGTTATTCTGGTCCCGACTGCAGCTCACATCGACCGACTGATTGAAGACTTCGTATCCACGAAATCTTCCTTGTCAGACATAATATCGAGATCTGATGATATTACCTTACCTCTGTCGACCTTGACACAGGATGTCGAACTCCTGCAACATGACAACCTTCACGTTGAGCTCTCTTTCTCGCAAATGCACGACCTTTTGCAAACAATGAGCGCGGTATTCGAGACTAAAGATGGCCCTGCGCGCGAGGCTCTCTACGTTTCTCGATTGAAATCGTTCAACGATGTCGCGGCTCTTCATAAAGCATGGGAAAAGGACGTATCGACGTTTTTGGATGAAATCAGGCAAAAGTACAGCAATGAGATGGGGAGGATGGAGCAAGTAGAAAGGGTCTGCGCCAAAACTGAAGAGGCCGCACATTTTTATGCCGAACAAGAAAGATCAGAGAAGGAGAATAATGCAGAGAGCCTTCGAAACCAACTTCCCGCAACTGAGGAAGACGAGCGACTCGTGGAGGAAAGGTGCCTCCAGAGCGAGAAAGATCAACGGGCGATGGCTCGTGTGGCTCTCGAAAAAGAGGGCGGTTTGTGGTCGCAAGTTGGGCGCCTCAATGAGGGAACGCGAACTGAGATCGAGAAAAATGGCATGGCGGAGGAAGCAGAGAGTCCTCAGGAGGAAAGAAGGGCAATGGGGACGAAAGATGACAGCTGTGTGGTCGGACAGTCACGGCGTTTCAATGAGGAGAAATACATCCAATCCGAGAATAACCCAAAAGTCACAAAAGGGATTGAACTGGTTCCCTCTGAAGAGGAGAAACGTCGCGAACAGTTGCAACAAAGGCATAGTAACAGAGCCGTGGATGAAGGTATACATCGACTGGACGTCCAGGCAGAAGAGGTTCATTTGGCATCCGAAGTGACTGTCGGTTTAAATTCAGAAGAGAATGGGGTTCAAGAAGTTAAGGGGAACTATCTTTCAATGAAATCACATGTGGAGACTGGTGGGTTGCAAGTTGGGTCGGAGGAAGACCAGACCCCAAAAGATCACGACCACTTGGATCAAATGACACAGGACAATATCTATAGCAAATCCTCGGGTCAATTGTGGCCGCACATGACTCAAGGCCAGATGCTAGATGTCGAGATCGAAGACAGAAAAACACCATACAGTCGCCGAACCAAACCAGGGGAGCGTCAGGTTAAAGAAAGACATCAATGCCAGTCTCCCCAGTCTCCAAAACACCGCAGCCCGAAAAGCAAGCCTTCAGCTGAAGGCTCAACATCATCGTACACTTCATATCTGCCAAAAATTCATTGCCCATTCGAGGAAGGTAAGTAGAGTGCATAATCAATATTCCCTTGTGTGACTCGTTGACCAGATGTTTTTGGTCTGCACATTACCTCTGGATGCAGTTCTGAGAAGACAAAAGAACTGCGCGATCTTCAGGCTCAGATTTTCGCGTTCCGGAGACGGCTCCGCTCCATAAATATAAACGAGATCGCCAGACCTAGGACATCCACCCGTTTTCCTGATATAAATCAGTCAAAGAAAATGGTACGAGAATTCTCGAGTATCTCATCTGGAGTGTCTTTGCTGCCGCCTTCAGCAAGCGACCCCTCCGTCGATGTTGAGCTTCGATCTCTCAGGACCGAGATCGAAGGTTCAGTTGAGTTGGTCAAAAGGGTAGAACAACTCGCACATCTAACAGAAGATGTGTCGAAATGCGATGCTGCGCTGAGTGACCTGCTTGAGCACATAGATAGCTTCCCTGCCCCGCCCACAGGTATCCTGTCGTCCTCTTACCCAGCTGTTCTCGGGGAAACACCTGATGAGAAGTTAACTGCTCGCCTTGTTTTCACGCGAGGTGCGATCGAGACCATGATCACTAACTCTGCCGGTGTTTCAACTGATACGAGGGCAATTGCTGAAAAAACGCGCATTCTTCAGACTTGGAATGAACTAGAGGACATGGCGCATGACCTTATCAGCGGTCGAAAGTCTCGTCCAACTAGTGCCATCAGCTCCCGACTTAGTTCAAGTAGAAATAGCAGTGTGTCAAATACTCGCACGCACGCTGGGAGAAAGACCGCCACGTACTCGAATCTCACCACATCGTCAGCATCTCCTCATCGACATCTGCTTACTCGGCATCCCACTCCCCGACGTGTTGTCTCGGGAGGCACTGCGGAATGTCAAAAACGGCCGGTGAGCCAATTATCTAGTCTGTCCTCCAACAGAGCCGTTTCTGGCCCGTTCAGAGCGTCAGTCTATAGTTCAACTTTTGCATCACGACAGCGAACTTCGAGCCTCTCCGGTTCGCCGACCACCATCCACGTTCCTTCAAGAGCCCAGACTGCACAACATCCACGTGTTGCTTCACCTACCGGATCGGACGCATCACCCTATGCTCGTTCCATCCGAAGTTCTCACACCCGATCGTCGACCTCAATGTCGAGCTCAAGTTGGGCGCGCGCTCCTAAAAACTCGGTTTCTTCAATTGTGAATGCGAAGAGCGTGACACCTCAGGACCGATCTGCGATGCCGAGGAAAACATATGTTGCCGACCCCAAGAACAAGCTTGACGTAGCCGTTGGGGATGTTGTAAACAAGCTCCCTGTCAGAATCAACGTGGAAGGAGTTGTTGATACATGGAAAGACCAGAGCGGCAAGTACTGGATCGGAAACCAAGACCCTAAACTTTGTTTCTGTCGAATATTACGCTCCCAAACGGTGATGGTTCGAGTAGGGGGTGGATGGAGTGAGCTTTCAAAGTACATTTTCCTCTAGTTGAATTTGTGTCACGATTGACCGGCGTCCATAGGTTCATCAGAGATCATTTTACTGACAGCTTTAGATTCTTGCCTGAATCTCCACCGCGATTTGGTTCATCAGAGGAGAAGTGGATTAGTTCTAGAACCATACTGGAAGCACCTGCCGGAATTGTCACACCTGTAGTACCTCCACGCACCCCAGAACCAATCTCCTTCGTTCCTTCCAATGGCAAGAGCCCACGTTCTCTTCATTCTGCTTCGAATTCGCCTTCAACAAAAGGATCTCCATTGACACCCCTTCAGTTCATTAGGCGTGCTGACGTGGATAGTAGTTTACGACCCGGAACTCCTTCAAAACTTTCCACGACAACTCATATACCAGCTAGAAACATTCTATGGCGACCTTGATGGATCCACAAACGAACTACCTGTATTACTGACTAACGTATACCTATAGATGATTCCTCGACATTTGCATAATTCTCAAAGTTAGATGTGCTTCAACTTCTATATCTAATCCGTTATTATTTTATGAACCTGATTCCCTTACACGACTGTCATTCGTCAACGTCAATAGGAACTCAAGTATAGACGAGTGCTCTGATTCGAAACTTCAGAAAGGATAGAATGAGAGTTGTAGATGGTAAGATAGTTTGATATTTGTAGACTAATTGATGGATCCCTTCGCTCGTTTTGTCGGACGAATGCGCTCATTCTCCTTCTCTTCTTTTACCATCCCTCCTCTGCGCTTTCGTGGCGTTGCGATTCCGTGAGTACGCGCTGTATGACGCTTCAGAAGATCCTGGCGGACAAAAGCAGTATTTGGACAGATGGAGCAAGCAAATGGCTTCATGCCACTGTGGCTAACTTCGTGACGCTTGCATTCGTTTTTTCGCAGAAACCGGGAAGGGCTGGTTTCTGTTCATAGACAATCAAACTCTCAAAGTAAAAAAACGCACCAATAAGAACAGGCGTATGGTCGTTGGTCAAGGTGAGAACCGATATGGATCAAAATATGATCTCGCCTCTTGTTGACCTGGGTGCATCCGGCAACATAACATCGGTAGTCATTGATTAATTCCCCCCGGTCGGATAATTTCCCTGCAAAAGAAGCCAGCCAGTTATTATCGTATATACGGCCTGGGTTACGAAGACGATATCGCTCGGCTTTTGATCTGAGCTCATCTATGTTAATGCCTCTATGTGCATCGAAAACAGGAGTGCCAAGGTCAACATCGAAGAGGGCCTCTTGCGCTTCTACAGGAACTAGTGCTTCAGTAATGACTTCAATCCTTTGTTTCCGCTTTGTCGTCGGCTTTAAAAGCACAGCTTCTTCTGCTTTGACTGTTCGAAAATGTTTAGAAACCTGGGACTGTCGCTTTCGGCCTCGAAGTTTCTGACAAGGGCTTGGAAACGACGAAGAACTCGAGTTTTCAGATTCAGAATCAGATAGTTTGTAATCGCTTTCGTCATCGTCCAGCTTTGGCAGGGGTAGCAAATCTTCACAGCGAGTGTTACTCTCCCTCTCAATCGTTGTTTCTGTTGTAACTTCAACTTCATGGTTGTCGTTTTGATGCAGATTGGAAAACCCAGGCAGGGTATGAAAGTGAATGTCCAGACACGAGAATTGACTTAGAAGTACGGGATTTTGAGGCGCACCAGGTTCCAGAAGTTGATCTGCCGCGATTTCTAACGGATGAAGAGATGGATCTAGCCATAGAACAGAGCATGTACTTAGTGGAACAGACTGAGCATCGGATTCATGCACTGGTGAAGTCGATGACCACGCGGTAGATGGCTCGTTGCAAAGTTCCTCCAACAGAGATCCTTCAAGTCCCGGTGTATGAGAATCTGTGATGCCGCCCGAACTGCTAGTTAGATATTGCAGCGCAATGTCAGCCGTAGCGGAAAGGTGATCAGCCAAACTAGTGATAGACATTCCGGAGGTTGTGGCGAGGGAACTTAAAATAAAGGGCGCCACATCATTGCCGTCAGCATTCATGATCTTTGTAGCTTGACTATTGGTAGCCGTCGACTCATTGCTCGAGACAAAGGGGGAGAAAGACCAGGACTGTGTGACCTGAGGTTCATAGAAACAACTTAATTCACCTTGCAGACCCAATGTTGGCTCGCCTAGCTCGGCTTTGATGGCGTGCTCTGGGAGGCAGGAAGTAGAGCTTGCTTCTGCGGGTGCGATATTGGGTTTTCGAGGATCCGCCTTTGTAGAAATTTCGGATACCTGAGGGTATACTATTCCTAGGCCAGGAAACTGTGCACCAGAACGAGAGAACGGCAGCTGAGCGTTTGATTGAAAGTCATCGTTTCCAGCGACATGAGATCCTAAAGCTAGGCGAGGAGATTCGTAGTGGGGACACAAAGGGGATAAGGTCGGAGAACGATTGGATTTGTTGTGAGACGCCAGCGTCAAGCGGTTCAAGTTAGGAATGTAGGCATTCAAAGTGTTAAACGTTGGGCACCGGAAGTGAGCCATTGTCTTGAGACAATAGAAGTTACAGATGATGGTAGAGTAGGATTGTCGAAAGTATTTGTTCCTAATAAGTAGCCAGCGTGCGTCCGTGAAGGCGTGAAGGGCGAAAGCGATCGATTTGCACTGAGACGATCCCGGAGGCTGCCGACGAAAGTGCTTTTTGCGAACTGTCCAGAGGAAAATTACAATTCTGGAGATAATTCATCCGGTTCTACAATTGTATATATTCATTCGTTCCTAAATATCTCCCACCGAAGCTGTTTCCCTGCCCAGAAAGGAATTACGCTCTCTTCCGCAAGTTCATATTTATTATCAACAAGAAATCCTCCAGAACTTGGACGCCTGAGTACAACTTTGGAATGACGTTCCGGTGATACTGTGTTCTTATAAAATGTCCGTCCAAAATTGCTTACGAAATCTTCAAGTCGGTCCAAGGCGTTGAAAGATTCCAGGAGGTCTGCAACAAGAGGAAGAAGAATAGGAGATGTATAAATGCCAGCGGCACAGCCGTGTGACACAGTGCTCGTGGATTTCGAGTGCGGTGGGTGAGGCGCTGAATCAGATCCAAGGAAAAACCGGGGATGACCTACTCTGATGTTAGGACTTTTGATATCTTAAGTTCTCTGTAATTCTTACCTTCCTGAATGACCTCGCGCAATGCCAAGCGGTCATCTGGATATTTGGCAACGGGTTTACAATAATTCCAGGATTGGCCAGCCCAGTCATCGACAGTGAGCGCAAGATGATGCGCAGTTATTGTACATGCCACAGTTGGCCCGCAAGATTTCACAGCCTCGACAGCAGCACGAGTTGTGGCGTGTTCTAGAACAATACGAAGGCGAGGAAATGCCGCATGTATTTTGAGGAGGTGAGGAAGGAATTTAGGCTCTGCATTTAGGACATGCGTATTCTGATGCATTGTGTTCAGGTACATTTCACGGAAAGGGATACCGTTACAAACCTTGGAAGCGTCTGAGGGTATTTCACCATGCAAATTTAGCACCATGTCAACCTCTTGCATGACTTCAAATATAGGATAGTAAGTATCGTAAGACTCAATTCCTCCATCAGAGTTTGTCGTAACACCTCTGGGATAGGATTTAACACCTATCAAATTGTTCTTAGAGATATGCAATGTCTCTGAAAACAAAACGTACCAACGACGCCAGCTTTCTTTGCTTTCCTGATTTCTTCTGGAGTTAGATCTGGAGACAGATAGAGTGTCATTAGATATTCAACACTGGGATCAATCCTTTCCAAGTCATCTTTGTACTTGAGAGCTTGCTCGGTCGTCGTGATTGGAGGCCTGAGATTCGGCTGCTCTCACCGTCGTATAATGATAGCTATTGAAATTACGATTAAAGCGTACCATAACGTATGCAAGGTCAAATCCTCCTTTCTTAACATGCGGAGTGACTAGAAAAGACAAAGATCCCTGTCTCAGGTGGACATGGAAATCGGCAGGAGAATTGATAGTTATGGTAGTAGAGGCCATGGAAACAGAGAATCCCGATGTCCTGTTGTACGATCAGCATATGAAGTTTCGTCAAAGCTTGATTTTAAGTGCTGGTGCACTTACAAATTAAAATAAAAATGATGCCTTGACAAAGTGAGAAGAGTAGGTGAAAGAGTTTTTCCTTTTGCATCAGATAAGATTGGAGATTGATTTGTGATGCGACCACGTGACTGAACGCGTTGTTGTGTTCAAACAACTTCCCTCCAACCATCTTCCGCGACTCTTCTTAGCTAGGACTTTCATTTTCAGCGCGCAGAGACCGCAAAGTGACTGGATACTATCAGAAATGGTCGCCGCAGGCTCCATCACTGTAGTAGGTACGTATCTCAACGTCAAGATCGTTGATTCTGTCTGACCATTATCTACTCTCGTAGTGCGTGTGCGTCCACCGACGACTTGGGAGGCTGCTCGCCTTCCAGATCCATGCTACGACACTACAATACGCGGCGATGGTGCACTTTCAACTCCTGGAAAAGTCCCTGTTCATCACACTGCACCACTTCGAGACATCGTTCAGATCGTAGATGACAGAATATTGACGTTTGACCCCGACGAGAAGGATCAAGCTAGAGCCTTTGTAGAGCGCGGGTTCATGCCTCCAGGCACAAAACGCTATAAAGACAAGAGATTTATGTTTGACCGAGTGTTCGGCCATGATGCACGACAAAACGAAGTGTATGAGACTACCTCTCAACCCCTTTTGAAAGGTCTTTTCGATGGTTACAATGCTACAGTCTTTGCCTATGGTGTGAGTTCTCCATAACACTGATATGACCCTGATATCAACCTGGACGGTATTAGGCGACGGGCTGTGGTAAGACGCATACTATCAGCGGTACAGAATCCAATCCGGGAATCATATACTTGACAATGGCGGATCTTTTCCAGCGCATTGAGGATCGAAAGGACGACTGGGATGTTGAGGTGATGGTGACTTTCCTGGAGATCTACAATGAAGAGATCCGTGACCTCCTTGCCGTGCCAAACTCAAACGCACCACGTGGAGGTCTTTCTATACGAGAAGACAAGACTGTCAAGGTAGTGGGACTTGTTGAACTTAAGCCAAAAACAGCTGAAGAAGTCAAAGAAATTGTCTTGCTCGGCAATACAAGGAGGACGCAGAGCCCAACACATGCAAATGAGACCAGCTCGCGATCCCATGCAGTATTACAAGTCCATGTCACACAATCACCACGAACAGCAGCGTTGACAGAACAACGCACGGTGGCCACACTTTCCATCATCGACCTCGCTGGCAGCGAGCGAGCCGCTGCCACTACTAATATGGGCCAACGCATGGTGGAAGGAGCCAACATCAACAAGTCCCTTCTTGCCCTTGGAAACTGCATTAATGCTCTTTGTGAAAGTGGTGGTTCTGTTCGCCATGTACCATATCGAAACAGCAAACTCACTCGCTTGCTAAAGTTCTCACTCGGAGGCAACTGCAAGACGGTAATGATTGTTTGTGTCGCGCCTACATCCAACCACTTCGATGATACGCACAATACCTTGGTTTATGCTGAGCGCGCCACTAAAATCAAAACGAAAGTAGTCACGAGAAACGTCGTCAATGTCGACCGGCATGTCGGACGCTACGTCGAAGCAATCAATCGTCTCAACCAGGAAGTTGCAGAGCTTAAGGCTAAGTTGGCTGGTAAGAGAGATCAAGAAAGCGAAGTTGCCCGTCGGAAAAGGGCAGAGGCCTTTGAAGAAGTAGAAAGGGCAAAGATCGATATTAAATCCAAGGCCGAACAAACAAGGGATTCAATCGTGGATGGTGCAGCTTGCGCAGGAACCCTCACCGTTGCAAAAATCAAACTAGAGTCGGTACGCGCGAGACTTGCAGAACTTGAGGAGAAGGAGTTATCAGGACAACTTTCGGTTGACTTCGAGGCAGAACGTAGTCTCTTACGTGCTCTGGCACTACCGGAAGAAGAGGTCACAAAATCCGATTCGCTGCTAGCAACACGAGTTCAACGCGCGGTAAATTCCAATGCCATGTTTGAAGCCACGTTACGTGTCATGTCAGAACGGAAATCCGAGAAGCTAGATCAGTCAAGCATTGATATTCTCAAACTTGAAGCCGCTCGTAGAAAGGCAGAGATGGAGAAGTCAAAGGCCGAAGGCGAGCGTGACGTTATGAGGAACGCAATTCGGAGTATGGCTGATGGTATGGTATGCCTTGTTGGGATGCTTGGGAGATGCACTGTCATGGTTGGTGAGGCGGCGAACACGCTGAACGAAGCAGACAACCTGGACTCAACCAAAAAAGTGGCAAGGGCACTCAATTCAGTCAAGAGCAGTAACGACGCTACTTTCCAAAATTTGGTCGGCGCTTCCACAGAGGATTATACAAACAAAGCGCGAAAAGCGTCTTCGACTTTGGACTCTTTCGATGGATACACTACCACATTCACGAGAAGGATTAGTTCTGGACCCGCTGTTCTACAACAAATACCTGCCAGGCGATCTTCTGCGGTGTATGGGTCCAACACCTTGTCAGTGTCTTCGGAGATCCGTCGGCCTGGACGTTCCCCTCGTAAATCGCTCCGTTCGAGTCTTTCACAACCATATAGAAGGGTTTCAGACAAAAAAGGCGCAAAAAATGTTCAATGGCGAGACGAGGTTGGACAGGGCGATCTTGACGATGGCGGGCCAAAGTTGCCCTCGGTCACGGTGACAATCATTCCCCCAACCCCTTCATCTAATGCGGATATTAGGACGTCGTCTTCGTCTTCGTCCGCACTTCCGCCCAGATGCACCTCACTTGGCAGCTCAGAGAGTGATTGGGAAGACGAGACAGAAAAAACCGACGACAGCATCCATCTCAGCCTAAGTGCTTCACTTCCAGTATCGGCTCGTTTTGATGAATACCGATTTGATAATTCCTTGAGTTCTTCAACTTCCCTCTCTCTTCGTACTCGAAGGCCACGAGCCAGCCGTCTGGACCCTGGTTTCCTCAAATCATCACGATCGCGTGGCTCTACACTCGCAAGTCTTGTGGAAGGAGACGAGACCGCTAGCCCAGAGCGACGCAACCACAACCCTCTCTCTGAAATGAGCCTCAATCAATTATCTGGGTCTCACGATAGTCGATCCCTTAGTAACTTGCACGTTTCTAAAGTGCACAGCACCATTGGGAACCCTAGTCGACGCGGGCCATCTACACCGAAGAAAGGTGGCCTGAACCCTGGCCCAGGTGGTAGCACAGTAAAGATTATGAACGGGCGTCGCAGGTCCAATATTGGACCATTGCGGATGGAGAAAGGTCGACGGCGGTCAAGTTTGATCCCTCAGCTTTCGCCTCATGAAGGTGAAGGTGGTGGAGGACCTCGACGAGTTGTAATGGTCAGTCCAGCGAAGCGGACTAAGCGAGTGTCGCTGACCAAGTCCATGAGTCTGGGAGCGATGAAGATTAGGTCACCACCCTTGGGGGCAAATTCATCCATGACGAATATTTCACTAGATGTTGGTGGAGATACAAGCTTCACCAGGACCAAGAAGGCGAACTGGCGATAAGTCAGCCTTTCTTGCACGACGTACTTTCGTTTATTTAATGCAAGGGCGGTGCCCGCATTATGTATCTGTTACTGTAAATTGTCAACCCTTATCGTTATTGTTGTATTCCCTCGCGACTCCCATGACATCCTCCTATGCCACATTCCTTATCTTGTTTTCACATCTATACCCGTTCTTGTCCATTATGATCACTAGACTCTTTAATGTATATCATTGTCACTAAAACATCGGCAGAATAGGATCCTCTGGAATTGAACCAGTACCTATATTACACGCTTCACCTCAAAAAAAGACTGGAACGAAATCAGACGAAGTCGTAAGCTTGGCTGCTGGATACGTACTTTCAGATAGTAAATCTGCCAGCCAACGACAGAGAACAGAACAACGGCCTGCAATATTGACCACCATTTGACTCGAGAGTTTGTAGACTCCGCGGTGTTGCGATGAGTCCGCTCTCTGACCACAATATATTCCTGCTCGTCTTTTACGGCTAACAACCCGTTTGCTAGCGATCGAATTTCCCGCTCGACGGGGGCGACGATATCTATAACCTTTTAGGACTTTCTCGAATATGAACTAGGCGGACTGACCATCTCCTTGAACGTATATCACACCATGTACATTAAAACTGAGTGTCCTACATAAACTACAGATAATGCTGAGATAAAGCCTCCTTACCTGACAATCTTGTCCGTAATAGCGCTCATCTGATTCGAGAAGCAGAGTTCATGTCTGCCGTCCTTCTGGGCAGTAATGGACAGAGAGCCTGTCGACTGCCGGACTTGCTTTCCAAGAACGTGGTCATCCGGGTCCGTCAACTGTGTTGGCAATGAAAATCAAAGTGTGGGATGTGATGACACACGACAAACCCAGAAATCGATATCTAGATGACCTCCTCCTCCAACTTGATACGTGACAGTCATCTAGGCCGCGAAAGTCAGCCAATTATCGTAACGTATACAAACGTTCAGACCTTGTCTTGTCTGTGAAGGTCCTCGAAGAAACATTCCTTGTGACCTGAAGCAATCTCTATTAGATGTGCAGAAACTAGAGCAGGTATAAGGAAAAGAAAAGCGAAGTAAGTGGTAAGAAAACGATGGGTATATGACATTTTGTGCATTCGGGTTCTCGTTGAGGTCTCGTAACTTTGTCACGGCCTCTCAAGGGAGACCCCGGTCACGCAGTTATGGGGTCCTTCTCTATCGCTTTTCGAGTCTTTCCGTCTGGTTGTTGCTTCAATCCACATCGCATCTTCGCAATAATGTCTGAAAATACCGATGCTCTCGCTCCCAGAGTACGTTGTTAATTTTTAAGTCTCATGATCAGCCCTGAGATCTTCTTTTGTCGGGATTTGAGTGCTGATCGTTCTGCAGGAGGAGGAGCCCGATGTTCACTTCGAGCCAGTCATCAAGCTCACGGAACAGGTCGAAACGAAAACTATGGAAGAAGATGAGGAGGTGTTGTTCAAGATGTGCGTCGATCTCATTAACGCGATTTCTTTTCCAGATTAGTCCCACTAACCCAATGTGATTGTTATTGAATGACACAGGCGCGCAAAACTCTTCCGATTCGACCCTGATTCCGCCGAATGGAAAGAACGTGGGACTGGTGATGTTCGCATCCTTTGCCATAAAGACACAAAGAAGGTCCGGCTTGTCATGAGACGCGATAAGACCCTCAAAGTCTGCGCAAATCACGTCAGTAAGTATTTTCTATCATGTCCATCATTCATAATACGGGTTACACTTTCTAATTCGTGACACAGTAACTGCAGATATGAAACTGCAGCCCAACATCGGATCGGACAGGAGTTGGGTTTGGAAGGTGGCAGCCGATTATTCGGAAACACCGCCTACTTCAGAGACCCTTGCTATCCGTCTTGCCAATGCTGACAGTGAGTGAAACAGTCTCTTTGGCTTTGGATCTCATCCAAGTTGGTATGAAGACGCCAAACAGTTTAAAACCGCGTTCGAAGATGCACAAGCTAAGAACACTAAGTTGTTGGGTGGAGATGCCCCTGCCGCCCAGGCTGCCACAGAGAAGGAAGAGAAGGCAGAGGAAGCGGAGCCAGAAGCGAAGGATGAGAAGAAGAATGATGCCTCTTCACAGGAACCAGAAACTTCTGGTGGTCCCGAAAAGACAGAATAAATATGGCATTTGAACTTTGCCCGCATTTCTTCGCTATACACTGCCGTCTCGCCGCTGATAGTCTACACAGCAGCTTTCCTTAAGAACTATACTGGATTCAATACACCTTCTCGCGTCTTCGTCATTTTCAGGATTTAGATGAGAGATAATGTACATGAATAAATCATGGTATCTACATTTACATGATACACAACACAAATTTGCAAAGGATTACGTAGTCGTCCGAAAATCCTTGTGTTCCTCCTTAGCCCATGCCTCCCAAAAAGCGACCCCTGCGCCCTTGCCCCAATATCCTGGAGACTCCTTTCCTTGGACAACGGCAGCTGTGATGAGGACATGACGGATATCCGAGCCACTAATGTCGTCAGTAATAGTTTCAATTGCTGAATGAGGGCACTCACGGTACTTCATACATTGGCTCCAACAACAAAGTTTCCTGTGTCGTACGAAGAATCTTAGCTTCTGACATTTGGAATATGGTAATACGAACCATAATACCCCTCAGTCCTCGAGCGCCACCACCCCTCTCTGCAGCTTTTTGACATATCTCATCCAATGCTGCACTCGTGAATCTGATCTCGACTCCAGAATATCCAAAGAGAGCTTGGTATTGTGATATCAAAGAGCCTTTCACCTCCGTAAGAATCCGCCGTAAGTCAGATTTTGTTAATGGCGCGAGTGTTGTTATTGAAGGTAAACGAGATATAAACTCGGGGATGAATCTGAAACATTATAAGCGTCTATGCCCAGGTACACCAATCACAAGTGCATACCCATATTTGACAAGGTCTGGCAATGTGAAAATGAATCTAATGTTCTTTCACCAACAGGAGAGTTACAAACCAGGAATCTCGACGAGGTCCAGAACATTCTTAGTGGTCTTCCGATTTGGGGTAAAGAACGGGACAGATGTGTCTTCTTCAGTGGTTGGAAGTGTAGCTGTAAAACCAATGGACTAGATGGATGCCGTCACTTAGGCGACCGACGTGCGAGACAAGGTGGTACCCACGCCTTTAGAGACACGCTGCTTGATGATGGTCTCAAGGCCTACAAATGCACCACTTAAAATGAAAAGAACGTTTGAAGTGTCTATGCGGTAAGCGTTTGTTTTCGCTGGCGTATCTATATGTTACTTGGCTTGTAAAACAAGCAAAAAAAAGTCACTCACAAGGTGGCGGAGTATACTTCCGCGGAAAGGCAGACAGTCCCCCCAATGTAGGAAGTTCAACAGCGGTAGCACCTTTAGCTTGCACGGTCACGACAGAACCTTCCATCATCCTCAGAAGTGCTTGCTGTACACCTTCACCACTGACATCACGGGAGCCTTCAAGACCTCCTGAAGACTTCTTGGCTATCTTGTCGACTTCATCAATGTACACAATACCCATGCTGCGGAAAAATTTCAGATATTGAAGTTAGTAAATAACTCTTCCTAACCTAGCACGTAAGGGATCCCAATTCGCGGCTTGAAGCTAAAAATCGTCCAATTCATCAGTGAAGCATATCGATGAAGCTAAAACTTACAAGTCTTTCAATAGCCATTTCAACATCTTCACCCACATCTAAAGCACAATAAGAATCACACGCACAATTTCATCAGCAATGCACTAACATCCAGCCTTAAGTGGATGTGAGATTCCAGTGTCATACGATGCAAGGTTGTGCTCACTTGTGTAAAAGATGTAGCGTCGCTGACAGAAAAGGGTACATCCAGTATTTGAGCGAGAGTCTTTGCTAACAACGTTTTACCTATTTGCGAGAGATTGTCTAAAGGGCGGGCGCGAAGTACTATTGCGACGTACCCGAACCGGTAGGACCTCTAATCATGTAACATATTAATATTGCATAGCAAGGACTCAGGCAGAACGTTTACAATACAAGCACATTGCTCTTCTCAAATAAGGGAAGACGTGACTTGAAAACTGGAGGAGGACCAGGTTGCGATCGTGTAGGACGAACATTGGCTGAAGAAACACCATCAACTGAGTGGGTTAGGGTCAGACTCCAGTGTAGAACGTCCAGGATACATACCAGTCTCTGATGAATCTGCGACAGCTTCATTGCCCACAACGCGTATAGATTCCTGAGGTTGCATGTACTGGAGATTTGCACGGACTCGATTATAGTGATTGAAAACACTTTGAAGGAATTCAACCGATTATCAATACTCAGAATTGAAGATCACAGACGCTACAGAAAGAACCTTCTTCGCATTCTCCTGTCCTACAATGAATTCATTAAGGTATTCAACAAGCTATGGCCACAAGGATGAGATCAGGTCAAAACGTATATCATTCAAGGAATGGGGTTGTACTTCTCGTGGAGTCGCTAAACCAAATCCTGAAGGTCTGCTTGGTATATCATGAGGCCCGTTGCTAACGTAGTCATTGATTGGTTGTGTCCGAAGTGTCCGTCGCGGAACCCCCCAAATCCGATAGAGTCCGTATGGCCACAATGGCAATCTATGCCAGATCATGGATCAATGGAAGTACAGACAGGTACAGAGCTTGCAATGCAAGCTAAGCAGTGGAATAATCAACCCAAGTGTAAAAGAGAAGGATAGTATACTGACTTGTGTTTGGTTTATGAGGGTGAGGAATGGATGAAAGGAGTGCCAAGGTCACCAAGTAGCGGAATACACGGCTCGTTATTATCCACATGTGACCAGCTGCTATCCACATGTGATCAGCTGTCATCTGAGGCGTAACACTTTCCCACGCATCCGCTTTTCCATCATTTTGTGATTCTACCTTGGTACATATTTCTCATTCTTCTCTTGTTAGATCCCTATTATTATTATATTGAATATGTATGATATAGTATATATAAATATTCTTTCTTATGGTTCTGAATTTTCTAAATCAATTCACTGGCTACTAGATCTCAATCAGTATAGCCTCTATGAGTTGCATTTCCCTTTTTCCCCCTTTTTTCTTCCTTTTTTGGAATTTATTTTCTTTAATTTATAATACCCAACATGTGTCAGTGAGCCGAATATACATATGTCCAAATATCCGTTTCAACAAACTTGCACAACCCTAGCG
Organism: Termitomyces sp. MG148; assembly: GCA_003313785.1. Lineage (NCBI taxonomy): Eukaryota > Fungi > Basidiomycota > Agaricomycetes > Agaricales > Lyophyllaceae > Termitomyces > Termitomyces sp. MG148. Next base: position 5,270 of record QLOM01019230.1, on the reverse strand, counting down.
GTATATCTCAATCCTTCTATCTACCATGAATAATAGATCTTGTTCACCATCATCTCGCAAAAGGTATGATGATCGCGAACCCGACAACGACTACACCTCTGCGCGCTCATCCCGGGTAGACAAACGTGCTTCAAGGGATGAATATGATGATTTGCGGCGCAACCGTTATCGTAGCAGAAGCAGAGAAGGAGGCAGAGATTCACCATGGCGAAAAAAGGATCGAAATCGTAGCAGAGATACTGAAAGAAAGGATAAGAAGTAAGTTCAATTCTGTATTTTCAATTGACGTTTTCTGACTTATTTGTAGGCGCAAGCGGGATAAATTCGAGGAGCGCAGAGCTAGAAAGGCAGAAAAGAAACGCATCAAGGAAGAGGAGGAAGCTCGTCAGGTTGCCGAACTCAGCGTCTATAGTGCCACGGACAATCCGTTTCACGACGTCAACTTGGGACAGCAGTTCCGATGGCACAAGAAAAACGAAAAAGAACGAAAGCAAGGAATATCACCTGCAGAAGCACAACGGCGTGATGTTATTCGGCGACAAGAGGCCAAGGAAGAGCTAGAACGGTTGAACAGACGACGTGCAGAAAGGGAAGTTGAGCAACGGTTGCGTGAGGAAGAGGAGCTTAGAAACCAGCGGCTTCAAGAATCTGCTCAGATGTCGGAATGGCTCTCTAAGGAAGGCGGTTTCCAACTTGATCAGGAAAAGAGAAGGGCTGCTATACGCATCAAGGAGAAGAGGGCCAAAGCTATCGATTTTTTGGCTCTCAATTTGAAGTATGTCAACCCTATCGTCGATGGAGAGGAGAGTGCAGAATATGAAGATGCTGGTCTGGAAATAGATCTCGACGAACCTTACAATATCTTCGACGTAACGTATATCTCTTTCCGTTGCTGATTTCTTACAAATTACGATCATTATAGAATTTGACTGTACCTCAAGTTGAAGAACTTCATAACGATATTGAACGTTATTTATCCTTGGAAGAGTCGGAAATGAATCTCGATTTTTGGACGGTTAGTTTGTCTATTTTCCTCATCTTCGCATACAAGACTGAGATTATGCTAGAACATGATGGTGGTCTGCAAAGATCGTCTGGAAATGTTGCAAGCTAATCAACACATGGGAGCGGAGGCTGGAGCTGCTGTCGAGTCTGATATTGCGGCTCTTCTGTCAGGCAAGACTTATGATGATTTGACCTCACTTCAAAGGCAAGTTCAGAACAAGCTCACTAGTGGAGAACCTGTGGATACCGATTATTGGGAGGGTCTACTCAAGAAGCTCCTCGTTTACAAGGCAAAGGTAGTTCGTTACTATATTCGATTCATGCTTAAGTCTATTAAACACACTACTAGGCCAAACTAAAAAGTCTTCACGAAGTTGTTGTCCGAAACAGGCTTGAGCAGCTTCGTAAGCGCCAACGCGATGAGGCCCTTCAAGCACAGGAAGAGTTACTCGCTGGAGTTGCTCGGTCTGCGTCTAAGAGATGGAACAATGAAGTCACTCCTGTCGAAGCTTATGAAGAAGAGGATGCACCTATCGAGGAAATGGAAGAGTACGATAGGTCAATGAGCCCCGAGCTGATTGACATCACGAAACTTGTGCCTGAAGAGCGCGATGTCGACATTGTAACAGAGGCTGAAGCCTTACGAACCCTTGTATCTGTGTTCATTTCTCTCGACTAGTGAGCTTGCTGACTGACGTTCGTAGCTTGAACAAAGACGTGCGGTCGCTTCATCCCGATTCGTGCCAAAAGCCACCCAACCACAGCTTGAAGTTCAGAACGAAGAAGCTCCTAGCGGTGCAGATCTTGCTTCTGAGGCACTGTACAGGGCGGAAGCTGAACGGGATCTTGATGAAGAAGAGGAACTCTTCAATCTGGAAGAGACCATCGCCCATCCAACCTCTTATAACTGGGAAGACAAATATCGGCCTAGAAAGCCAAGATACTTTAACCGCGTCCACACTGGCTACGAGTGGAATAAGTACAATCAAACACATTATGAGTGAGTAGATGTTTCGTTGCCTTCTGGTGCCAATTTTGACGGCCTCACAGTACCGATAATCCCCCACCAAAGGTCGTTCAGGGGTACAAAGTATGCATCTCACTTTCAAAATGATCCCTTCTCACTTACTTTATTTCATAGTTTAATGTTTTCTATCCAGACCTCATCGACAAATCCAAAGCGCCAACTTATAAAATTGTCAAAGAGCCAGGTAATGACGAGACAGTACTATTACACTTCAGTGCCGGGCCTCCCTATGAAGACATTGCGTTCCGTATCGTCGACAGAGAGTGGGAGTTTTCACACAAACGGTGCGATTCTCAGTAGTTAGTTGCCATGTCATGATGTCTGATGCACCCTTCATAGTGGTTTCCGTAGCAGCTTTGATAGAGGCTGTCTGTCTTTGTGGTTCAATTTCAGGCGTAGTGTAAGCCTCTTCTTCTTCAAAGGTTATTCACATTTGTAACCTTTGACTCTAGTTTTACAGGAAGTGAAATCAACCATCGTCACAAGAGTCAAATTATCCCAGCACACCGATCCTGTTTCAGTCTATCTGAAGGAGAACAACAATTTCAAATCTAGTTCTCACCTTACTTTATGTACTCCTTGTCATCAGCCGTATCTACTTTTTGATAAGAGAATTGAAGGACTTTGTAGCTTCGTTGTGGGTCAACATAAAGGCTACCTTGCGACGGCAGCAACTTGAATTAGTTTTGCCAGTGCTGAGCGCGGATCATCTAGCTCTAGCACTGAATCCGTCTGAATTAAACTACATAAGGTGACCTTTGCAGTACTAGTACTCCAGAATTGAGACCTTGAGCGTGAGGAGAAACTTCTTACGTAAATTTAACTACGAGCTACAGTTAACGATGTATGGTAGTTGCTTATCAGCTAGCGTGTTGATTTTGCTTTCCGAATTGCTTGGTCTAAAGCAGCCAGCGGGCTTAAAAATACAAGTACTGCATTTGCGGAGTTCGAATCTCAGAACGATCAATCTTCGCCACATTGAACGTGACAATCACATCTTCAACATGGGCCACAATGCTTTGTTTCTTTCTTCGTCGGACAAATGTCGCTGGTTCCTATGTGCACTTTCGTTGTTGCGAAGGACTTGTCTATTGGACAATGCGTAATAACTGTGAGCTTTGTCCATTGATGTGGCCATTTTCGCTTTGAAGTGTGGCCCAAACGTTGACCGTTGTAAATCACTTAAAAACCATGATACCTCGATTCGTTCGTCTTCACCGCCCTGAGCATAACCTTCTCCTGATCTGATCCTTATCTCATGCCTTACCTGCGCTCGCGTTATCCTTATGCGGCGGAATACTACCCCCGTCAAAGACCTTACACTCCATACTTTCCAGGCACAGCAGTGTTCGATCATTACAAGACGATCTCTCGTCAATGCTCTCCTCTTCCTTCGAGACTTGACTCGACTGCGTCTTCATGGAACTTTTTCGACAAATTGAAAAACGTATGGTCCTGGAAGGACAATGATCTTACAACCAATGCAAGGAATGTCCTATACGCCCCACTCTACCTGCCATCTCCATCAGAATTCTTCCATCCTCGTCCGGCTCCGCTACCTCTTAGCACTGCTGATCGTCTGCCTTATGTCACACCATATACTCGTCCTCCACTTGGGCAAAACAATAGACCCCATGCTTTCGACACATCGCTAGCTCTATCACCTGTTCAGCGGCGGAAAGAACTTGTTGCAGACGAACCGGCAGAGGCTAAGATCTCCATTGCTCGTCATTCCAAGCGTTCTCGCCCTATTTACTCTCCCCGTCATGCCGTACATGAGACCCGCCCACGTGAAGAAGGCGCGCGCAAGCGCGTACGATTTTCTATAGATGTAAGTGGGCAGGGAGTGTACAGACTCCCTTCTCGCAAGATGCGGCCTGTGGAATCATCGAGAAATCGTTTTTTGCCATTCGCGGACTGGATTGCCTATCACTGCAATAATATTTTGACTGAAGATAGTTGCAGAAAATTGTGGGTAATCTTTTCGAAACGTCTGAGCGTTTTAGTTCTAATCAAGGTCTTACAGGGTGATGACGATCATTGATGAAAAGCTAATGGCGGAGAAGATAACGTCCATTTTTGAAGAATACTTTCCTAAGAGAATTTCAGTCGATGGTCTTGAAGCTTTTACAACAACCTTTCTAGCCCTATGGTACTTGGGGAGACTTTTTCGTCGCGGCATCTTCTGCTTATCCGATGTCGAGGCTGTGGGCGCCCCCGAGGCTGTTATCAGAGTATTTCTACTGGGCCTCACATTGGCAGACAAATGGTTAAATGATAGCTCAAGACGACTAAAAGACTGGTTGGTTCACGTCAGCTACACATTTTCCGATGTTGATTTTTGTCCAGGGGCAAGTTTTGCCATCTTTCCCTTCGTTATCGTACATCTGCAGAGAGGCGAGCCTTGAGGATGCTGGATTACAACATCTCCATTACGAATCTTGAGTGGCGAGACTGGTTAGATACGCTCGAACCATCAGCGAACAAATTCATTTCAACAAACTTTACTCATTCGACACAGATTACCGCAAAGGTAGCCCTTGAAAATCTTCGTCGAGCCATTTCGTTGCAAAATATATCCATCAAAGGCCCTGTCCGTCCTAGGGAAGTGGAAATTTCTTCCGAATCAATGTACTTTCTGCGCCTCGATTTGCTTGCAGACGGTTAATTAGTTGTGATAATTTACGTATTCCTTTGTATGATTTTTATATTTTGTGTACATTACACCTTGATCACACTTATTTATCAATGATTCCTTCGCAATGATTTTTTCCCTCACAAGGTGAGAGTTCTGGACATGCAACCAACTGTCTTCATTTTTTTCCCGATAACGTTTTCTTATTCCTCCGTTATTCTATTTCTAATTTCAAATAATGTTTTCTCATCCATTCTGTGGCCTTCCCCTTATCGGGTTCTCGGGCTTGCTGTTGCATTGGATAAACATGAACATGCTCTTTACTGTTTCTTAATACTTGATACCAGTTACTTGGCTAGATCCCGCGGGTTACTATGTGAAACCTTGATCCTTAAATTCTAGTCCATCGATGGACTTGAAAGATTCTTTGATCCTTCTATATCTCACCTGTTATAGTTTATAAACTACCGACATATGTGCTCGAAAAAACTTGGAAAGATCGGAGAAGCGGGGTCACGTGAATCTCTGAATAAGGTCAGTGGCCACTAATCCAAGTACTAGTATACTTCAACCACTTTCACTCATCGAAATTATTCGTAATAA
>QLOM01019222.1:0-13942 GCA_003313785.1 Termitomyces sp. MG148 | reverse complement strand
TTTCTCAGACCCCGATGACTTGCAGATGTCTCCAGTCTTCCAAAGGTGAGCGGTAAATTCGCTGATGAGCTTAACGATACAAGGTTCAATTTTGCTTTGAAGAGTTGGGATCAAGGGCTACTTTTATTTCCTTCTTTTCCAGTGTTTCATTAACCGTCAGTGGCGTGTCTTTTGATTTTGCAGTAGCTTAACTTTAACGCTGCTTCTGGGAAATTTCAGCCGAGTTGGATGGTTATTCTGAGGGATACGGGCAACATTGGTGCAAATCACTCATAATAGGTGGTCAGGGTCCATTTGTCCAAGCGCGATCCCACTCCTTTTTGGCATACCTTGGACCCCAGTGTCACATCCTCCTATTAGACTGCAGGTGTGCATTCAGCAATGAGCCTTCATGTTTCAGCTGATTATATCCGAATCTAGAGGCGAGCGAAGTAAAAAGCAGGTGTGCAGCCAGGCGGAATACGACAAAGTTTTCAGCCGCCTTGATAGACTACCGTCGAATGTTGAACATTTAATAGTGCAGCTTGGTTCGTGTTATACAGGTCCACTACTAGGGCGGATTACTGAACATTTTTTGCAAAGGCATACCCATAGCCTATCCTCGCATGGTGTTCCTAGAGTCAGCGTTAGAATCTAAATTAAACCCTCTTGTGGCAATCGGTCGCTCGGGTTCGCTAGGCCTCTCTAGTTTCGTGAATAAGTTCAATGCAGAGCCTGAACTACTAGATGATTTGGTATGTCTATTTTCGAATAGAATGCTTCAAAGATTTGTGCTGATATTTGTGATGTAGAATGATCACTGGACGGCGCGCATACACAAGGTCAGGCTTTTTCCTTGTGCTCAGTCCATATCCTCAATCTACATTGATAATCCAGAGAGAGCGCAATTCTTTGATTAAAGAAATGCAGGATTTTGCACTGCGGAAGCGAATGCGTGTAACTTTCTTATCGGGTGATGTGCACTGTGCTGCTGTTGGAATCTTGAAGACGCTACGACGGAAGGGCCGACAAGCGCTTGTCCCGCAAGCGGATTATCGCTACATGGTCAACATTGTCACCAGTAATCTGCCTTATATCATATGTACTTTCGACTTCTGACCGGGTTTATTGTTTCAAGGTGCCATTGTAAACACACCGCCGTGAGTTCGGATATACGCATTGCGTTGACTTTCAGCGTTAATTAAATTATCTCGCACTTGCAGGCCAAATGCAGTCATAACCATGGTTTCTTCGCTCGCAACGAGAGTGCATAAAACGATGCACGACTGTGAAACAGACGAGACGATGGTTTGGGCTTGCCTGATTGGTGGTTACATCTGCAAATGGACTAACGTCTGCTTTGTACAGATGCCTCTTTTTGAGAGTGATCCAAACGGTCAGCCACGGAAACAAAAGTTCATCATGGGTCGGCGGAATTGGTGTGCGGTTTATTGGGACCAACGTACTGGAGATATCGTTTTTGATATTCGTGTCGAGAAGGAGAAAGGCAATGGACAGACTGCTGGGTACGTGCACAGATGTTTCACTGTTCCATTGCCTCAATGAGAACTTGCCTAGGTACTCTGTGCATGTTCCACCACCTGCTTGGCCTAAGCCAGGTCAATAGCGTTGATGACGGATAAAATCGGTCCCCAGGGCGAACTAGCAGAACAGTCGCAAACTTTTGATACCAGCATACTGTTCAGGACGCCTTAACTTATTGATGTAACTTTTGTATAATGGTACCGTCCAGCAGCATATATCTGACCGATATGTATGTAGATGTATAACTTACTTAGTCTATCAGCTATGGTACCGGATTGTATTGGTTGCGTAGGTAAAGCGGGTATTCTGTGTATGACTTGCTACTGAATAACGGTCCTTGAGGGCGTTGAGTCCGGTGGCGTGATAAGTCTGACGCCATAGGCAAATCCAGATCTCGATCCGTGTCAAGCTAGAGTCAATGACGCCTTGTGCTCCTTGTGTTGACCTAGAGGGTTGTCAATGAGACGCATGAGCTTTCCGCGGCGTCAACTTTTTATAATGAGCTCCGCAGAACAGTCTACAAGAGACCGAAGCTCAAATGTTCGGATGCGACGACTCAGAAAGCTCCGTCGATTGGTCTTTCCAGGGTTCGAGCGCAGGCGCGGAAATGGGAGTTGGCGCCTCGACGTTATCAGCCTCCATCTCAGAATTATACCCACTTTGTCCTCCCTGCACCTCGCCGTTAGACGCGGGGGTCGGAGCCGGGGAATATACATTCTCAACTGACCCATAGATGTGGCCTTCGTACGTCGTGCCATGGCGCAGAGGACTCGGCTGGCCCAGATTCGTGAGCGCCGAGAGTCCCGGTGTGGACCGCTCGTCGTCGAACGAAGCGGATGTACCGCGTAGACCCTGCTGCGCCTCTGCGGCCGCGGCCAGCTTTGCGCGTTTCCGCGCCTCGGCTGCTTGTTTCTTTTTCTCCCTCTCAGCCTTTCTCGCCGCTTCGGCCTTGTCGTTCGCCGCTGCGCGTATGGCCTCCTCCTTTGCTTCCTCTTCCTCGACCTCGTCTAGAGCCCACTGTTCTGCCATGAACTCGGCGTACCGCTCGCATACCGGCCGCCACGTTCTCTCGGGGCTGCTACTCTCCCCCTCCCCACCAGGAGACGGAGGTTTGCTGTCCAGTAGTGCATCGATATCGCTCGGCGGTGAGAACTCGAATTCCGGACCGGGATTTATACGTACGATCGCATCGTTGAAGACGGAGATGAAGGGGTAGTACCCTAGCCACCCGTCGTTGAAGGGGTTCTCCCGGTGTTCCTTGACGCCCTCGCGAGTACGCCGCTTCTCCTTCTTGCGCTGCGTTTCGGTTTGGCGGAGTTGGAGGTAGTCGTAGAGGTCCTGATACGCGACGCCTTGGCATTCTCCATTGACGAAGAAGGCTATGCGGGAGCCCTGCAGGACGGGGAGGGGACGGAGGGGAACGACGTTGGGTTTGCTTGCCGTGGACGGACCGCTGCGTTCGGGTATCTTACCTGCCGAGGATTTTTTGGGCGCCGAGGGGACGGACGCTGAGCTCGTAGATTTGCCAGAGTAGTCCATGAGCGAGGTCATCTCTTTTGATTGTGTGTAATCCAGAATCTCAAACATTTCTTGGCCTTTGAGGTCGATGGGTATGCGCTCACGCTTGAGGTGGGCGGGGTCGTGTGGGTCTTTTTTGGACGCTATTCGACGTGGTGGGAGGGAAATGTACATCCCGATGACATCGCCAGTGCCAAAAGACTGTCCGTAGGGTCGTGGCCGCGACAATGTTACTTTGTCGCCGGTCTTGTCACGATACCCGTAGCTGTAGCCGTCCAAACCCACGGGCCCGTTGAGCGGGGCCTCGCGCCGTCCCCAGCCCAGCCGGACATGACTTCCCTCCCGTCTATTATTCTCGGTATTATGTTCACCGCCCCCGCGCAGGATCTTGACCTCCATATACCACCTACCTTCAGCCATGGGCGCGTTGCATCGCGCGCTGCGAAAGCCTGTGGTGCCGTGGAGGCCGAGACCATCCTTGGTGACGGTGATAAAGGGGCTACGGTCCTCCCAGCTGACGCGGTACGCCGCAGGGTTGCTCTCGATTGTCCGACATGGTAATGTGTACCCTGGAGGATTTATACCGGCTGGAACGTAGCGAAAGCCAACGCGGTTGACGCCGATGAAGTCTGTCTTAAAGTACTCGGAGCCCTCAGAGACTGGCACGAAGATGGGCCCGCGGGAGATGGAGAGCTGGGGTCGCGAGGTGAGGTCGACGCGAGATGAAAGCACCCTGGCAGTTTCATGGGTCAGTCTATACACTACTTATGATAAGAGAGAAAAGAAAGCACTCTGTTGGGTTTGCGCCATTGGTACTTCCTGGATCTGAGGGTGCCGGCGAGGAGGCTGTGGGCGGCGCTGGGCGCTTGCGTTTGCGACCTTGGGCGGGCGGGGGTGCTGCCTGGACGACGACGGGAGCGGGGTCGTCGACAGAGTCAGGAGCGAGCATTGTCGCTGAAAGACCAAGTGACGTTGAATTACTGATCCCCGATCACAAAACTAAATAAACCACTTTATCCTCTGCCAATGACTGCCGTTCGGTGAGTGCGCCCAGTCTCTGTCGTTCACCTCTAACACAACCAACAGCCGCATCCAGAAGGTGCGTCTCTTCTTGCCGAATCATGTCAGCGTTCGTTGACTTGTCTCAAGGAACTGAAGGATCTCCAAAGCCGACCCATCGATGTATGATCATGTTCCACCGTCCCGCGGCTAGTTGACTTGCCATCTCACAGAATGTGACAGTAGAGCCAAAGGACGACAATCTCTTCGAATGGAACTGCTCGATAAAGGCTGATGTAAGGCTGAACATGATGCTTCTGCGTTCGGGCTGACGGCGAGTCAAGCATGATTCACCCTACCGAGGAGGCACATTTCACTTCGTCCTCTCGCTTCCCACCACTTTCCCCTTCAAGGCTCCATTAGTACGTATACAGACCCTGATTACAGTCCTCGAGGCATATCTTTGACGCTTCTAGGTTACGTTCAAGACCAAGATCTATCATCCTGGAATAAATGAAGATGGGGCTATCTGTGTCCCCGTGCTGAGAGATGAGGTTGGTCATTCACCGCTGTCTTCAATTTCCCCGTGTATGGATAACCTGGCCCGACAGTGGAAGCCCTCGGTCACGCTGTCCACAGGCAAGTCGCATTGTTGGGCCGTGGCACATTCTGACTCCGCCGAGCAGTGCTCGCAATCATCCAGGAGAAGCTCAATAACCCGAGTGCAGATGACCCATTTGAGCCAGATATTGCTGCGGTTCTCAAGAACGACAGAAATAAGTTTCTGGCGACAGCGAGGGAATGGACAAAGAAGTATGTACGAATCTGGCTCCTACAAATGATGCACGACTGAACCACCCAGGTATGCTTCGTCATGAAGAAGCGCTGTATCTATCTATGTATGTAGTCATGGAATTAAAAACAGAAAATCTCGATCGTGTGGCGGTGTTGAGTATTTGCGGGTATTGGTGGCGCGCTGATCGCTGTTGTCGACGGCGCAGACGACTGACTCGTTTGCGAGGAATTGCTGGAATATCTTCGGACTGCATATGACAGCTTCCATCTTGCCCAGTCATCAATTTTTGTTTAGATCTCTAGTAGCAGCTCCTCACCTCGTGTTTACCACGTTGCCTGTCGTTTCTCAGCCATATCGCCAACTGCCCTCCAACGTGTATAAAGCGCGGTCCTGAGGGCTCAGTCATGCATCGTTTCCGGCAAGTCATGCACTGTTCATTCGATATCGTGACTGACTGACGCTCAATGTAATTTTCGTCCAGCAAAAAGTCGGAAACCAGTCGCAGTCCGCCAATCTCATTAGACAACCGCGACGATTTCCCGCAAATTCCTCTGCCAGACGATTTTCGCACGTCTCTCATTCTACCCGAGTAAGCCTCCATGCATCTCACCGTAACTAGCTATGTAAATGTCGCCCCAGTCTCTCTCGCCGTTTTTCCCTCCTCCGTTCGTCCTCTGGAGAGCCTGTTGGCCTCGACGTCCTCCGTGACAGGCTTGCAGACCAGCGCAAACGAGGCGCCGCCACCCAAATCACAGAGGAGGAGGAAGAACTTATATTCGACACGCTTCGCAGCTTCCGTTCAGGTTCTCCATCACCGGGCCAGCGCTCCGACGAAAATATCAATAGCACGGGAACAAATAGCGTGCGCCAGTCCTCGAGCACCATGCAGTCGTCCCTTTCATCCACCAGCAGTCGAAGCACCAAACGCTACAGCAACAACCTCTTTGGCTCAGGCCGCTTCAACGACTACAACTATGTGCGAAGCGTCACCAAGAATACAAGGATGTCGTCCTCAGCGCCCTCCAAGTCCAATCACCAGATCAATACCACGTCTCCTGCAGCGGACAGCCTTCGGCCCTCGACTCCAGAGGGTGCGCGCGCCCTTTCGGTGCACTCGCAGTCCAACTCGATAGAATCCACCGAGTCCTCGGTCCGATCGGCGCCGTTGATGGAACCCACGCCTTATGGAGAACAACAACAACATTTGGTTTCTGTGGCTGAATACCGCCGACTCTCAAAGGCACTGGGGCCATCCGCTCTGAAGCGCGCGTCCATGGCCGTTGAGGCAGTCATCAAAGAATTCGAAGAAGAGGAGGAGATCTTGATGCCACGGACTCGAACCTCTGCTGAGAGCTCACAGCCTACAGATACAGAAGTGCGTGTTTTGTGGGCTTTCGCTTGCCTCGCTACTGATGAAATCTAACTTTAACAGAGGACTTCTTCATATCAGTCGTCAATCGTTGAACCAGTCGTGGCAATCTCCCCCGACAACCAACTGGAAAACGACCCAGTCAATAGACACTCTTCTCCTGTGCCCGCACGCACTTTGCCGGGTTATGTCCCCGGCATGCCGAGGCCTATGACTCCCCGAGAATTTGACTTGGACGAACAAAGATCCATTTCAACGACTCCTCGGGCGACTTCTCCCAACGTTACGTCTCTTGCCGACTCATCTGTCTCAATGACTCGCCATCGAAGCATCTCTTCGGCTTCGCAGCTCGGCACTAGGTCGCCCACATCACCTCTCTTCCTCCAACGAAGCCCCAACAATGGTCGATTCACCCCAGAGGATGGGAACGCAACTAAACCTGAAACCCCACTTGCATCACCCTTATTTGATCGACGTCGGCCTGCTCCGCCCTCGGCAGGACCGCCTTTCCAACCCATGGCTGTTTCATCCCGTCCCACCACCCCATCAACCGTTATATGGAATCCGAACATTGACGCGTCGAGATCAACCCACAGCAAAAACGACAGCTGGAATAGTGACGCGAGCTTCTCCAGCGCACATGATCGATACACTTCAAGTTCTCGTAGTGTCCATTCTCCGCCATTGCCTGACTCGCCCACTGAGAAGACCGGGTTTTTTAATGCCCTAGAGGCTTCGTTCAACTCGATGAATAAAATGACTCAAAACAAGATATCTGCATCTCCTATGAGCGTATCAGAATTTGGTTCCCCAATGCGAGCCCAACAACGCTCTGTAACTCCAACGCAAAGCACTTCGCGCTCACCCACATCATCGTCGTTCCCTAATCTCGCTCATTCAATCACTGGGAGCCAAAGGTCGTCCCAACAACACACTCCTTCGTCTTCTGTTCCACCACTCGTTTTCTCGCCTTTGGTCAATTCGTCCCGTTCATCCCTTGGATCAGACGGTTCAAGCTACCATAGCTTATATGGCAGAGATGAAGACCGCTCGTCTCTTCTCTTCCGAGATCCTGATGCGCAACCTTCCGTATGGCACGACCTCTCGTCGCCGCCCACTTCTGTTTCTGGGAGCTCATTTGAGGAGAAATGGAATCCCGAGGAAGTAATCGCTCGTGCTACTGGTCTCAAGAGGGCAGACTTTATTGCTATTCAGGAAAAGCTACTCAGTGCGAAAGACGCGAAGGAGAAGGAGAAGGATTCTGGCAGATTTGAGCCTCAGGAAAGGACAGCGTCTTCCCTGCGCAAACGCCGTCCTTCTACTTCGCAGTCGAACTATTCTTACAAAGACCGTGAATCGAGGGTGCGTCCTATCGAGTTTCATCTGTTTGGTTTGGTATAACTCGCGATTGCAGATTGTCAGTCCTTCCCCGCAGGTCTCGCCTACGAAACCTGCAGGAATGCCTAACAGAGACCGACCGTCTTCAGCGCTTGGCAACGCTACCTCCCCTTGCTCTCCACGCGAAAAATCGACGTTTGCTCGCGGCGATGTCTCGCCCGTCACTCGGCGCAACAGAGATTTAGCCCAAGCTCTATTTGGGCATGACGATGGATCCAAAAATGAGATCACTCCACAGCAACCTGAACGATCAGCCCGGCCCACTCAAGCCCTGAATCCGCCTCCAGCTAATCACGAGACTCACAGTTCTACCTCGACTCTTGCATCCACAACTGCGCCCCTTTCGCCAAAACGTATACCACCGTACCAGACTGCACGTAATCCGTCCGTCCCAAGGATACCTCAGACTCCCCAGGAAGAGGCGAAGCTCGTTCAGGAGGTGAAAGAAAAAATTGACGCCGCGACCGAGCGACTCAAGCCCGTAAAATCGAATGGTAGTCACTCACCGGATCCCCAGGCAACCATCTCTCGCAGGCGCATCAACCCTAGCCTAATCTCTACTCCGCGCCTCGTGTCCGCCTCAACTACCGTCGTTGACACTATCCCCATCAGCCCGCCCTCAACTCCGTCTACGAATACCTTTGGACCATCCAAGATTGGTTCGCGCTTTAAAAAATTACGAGGCACGTTGCGCCCCAAGACTTCTCAGCCTATTTCCGATGAGCATACCCCCTCATTATTAGACACTGCTATACAAGCAGCCAATGATCCCGCCAAACTCAAGGTTCCTTCCAGCGCCACTGACGCTAGATCCAAAGTTCCCGTTTCGAGCCCATCAGCATCCACTGGTCCAGGCTTGAAGGGCTTCATGGCGCGGTTACGAGGAAAACAAAAACCAGTAGCTGAGACTGCATCTTCCCGAGTGCCTACACTGACCCCTCAGTCAACATCGCCCGTTCCTCCCCCTTCGCTTCACGAGAAGTCCTTCTCTCACACCTCGACGTCGATTAAGCCTGCATCAATATCTTCCCCTGAAAGTCCTCATGTCCCGCCTCTTTCTCCACCTGAAAAAACTCCCACGCAGACGACGTACGGAGAGCCTGAGTCTGCTGCCGACGTTTCCCACACTTCTGACATGAACGTCTTGAGGCAGTTATTTGAAGCTGCGGAAAAAGTGGGTCTTGATCAAGGAGAGTTGACAAATCTTCTTGCGCGGTCTGGGTCTACGTCTTCCAAAGCTAATTGGACAGCATTGGCGAGAAGTAACTCCGCCGTTCGACAGGGAGTTATCAGCCCCACTGATCACTCTGCCTTGCCACCTAATACTGGCCGGCCAATGCATGAAGCTCAGAACATGAGGGCATTAACTCCGGATCCCAAATCATATGACCATGATACTGGGAGACAAAGTTTAGACGGGCAAGGATCACGCGATAAACCAGTATCTAGACCAGGTTCTCGCAAGCAAAGTGATCACACACGCCGGCCTCGCGAGGGAAAAAATCAAAGTGATAGCAATGCAGTGGTTAGGAAGACCATCATTGTCCCTGACACCACCATGACTGCCGACGAGCTCAAGATCTTTATGGAAAAGAGCATGCCCGGCCGGAGGCTTAGCATTACATCCATTTCGAGCCGTTCTGTTCATGATAGGGCACCCACTCCCCCTCCCCCACGATCGCCGACTTACAAAAGGTTTTCCGGCCCATCCCCTCCAGTGCCAAGTCTTCCTCCTGCGTTTGGAGGGAATACTTTGAGTGTTCCAGCAGCAGCACCTGCTGTAGGTCCGATTGAGAAATCAAATTCAACATATGAGTCTTTGTAAGTGTATCATATGTACCTGATGTACATTCGATGTCCTTTTCTGATGGAGACAACTTCTAATGATAGGTATGACATGTATGCAGGAGAAACTAGATCTCCGAACGTACCTCCGAATGAGTCAGGAACCTCACGGCCAAGCTTGGACGAATCGGCTCCCGCATCAGACTCTGGTGCCGCTGTAGAGTTAATACATTTGGCCAACGGGGAAACCATATGGTAGCGTGTTTCTGTGTTTATCTCAGCTGCTTTCTCATCGGGATTCAGGAACATCGTGAATGGACTGCGCGAGGAAGACGATGATGAGTCTGTTTATACACACCGTACTAGCTTCACTTCGGAATACGGAGCACGTGGCACGAACGGAGATGGTCTTCAGGTTTTTGTCAAGGAACATGGTCGATCAGGTTCGAAGGGCAGTACCTCGTCGTTCCTCTCGCGCAAGAGGACTCAGGGGAAGAGCCGGCCCGAAACTAAGGTATGTTTAAACTGCCAACATAACCGGCTCATGATGTGGGGCAACATGGTTACGTCGTTCACGACAGGTCTTCTACACCCCCGCGGAGGGGATAGGTCGCCTCATCCAAGATCTTTCTCAGAATATGGAAGCAGGATCGTTTAACTTTGCCATACGTCAAGGCGTCTCTGGTCACTCTCCGACCTCATCTCTATCAACTAATGAGATGATGATGTCCCTTGAAGAGCGGCTTGACAAAATGATAGATACAGTGAGAGTGAAGTGAGCCTCATAATGTTTAATTTCATTTTCTACATACTACTATTCTTCGTTGAACATTTTCTGGTGGGTGTTGTGACGTATTTTTGGTTTCGTCTCATTGCTTTATCTATAATAATATCTTTCTATTGCCAAGTACCGATACCAATGGATTGTTAGTTATGATGCCTGATGCCCGTGTCCTGATGATGATGAAATAGGAAAAAATTTAAATGTACAAGCCTGACGTGAATTCTATGCTAAGTAGGGAAGAGAAAAAGTAACCCAAACATCCTACACCCCATGTAAATCTATCCATCGGTTTAGGCACAGGGCAAGCAAAGCTTCAACCAAGAGGAGATCGTTCGTAAATGTATACTGGAGAAGGCCATGTGAGGGTCCCACGACCGTCGTTTGTGAATACCGCCGGAAGGCAGCAATCTTCATGGTAGGTGAGGAATACAGCTGAGAAAGATGGGTTATCTGATTATGATAAGGCGGGAGAGCACGGAGCCTTTACTCACGTCGTACGATGTTGGATTATCTGTGCGCTGCCGCCATTCAAACCTTCTCCCATCACCCGAAACGAAAGCTCTGGCACTGCAAGAAAATGTTGAAACACAGTCACATATTGTAACTTTCAACACACAGTGAGGAGTCACTTAGGGCTGGAGCCAGGGAGTACGAGGTGTGACATCGGTAGTTGGCGCGACCCTATAGTCGCGCTGCCCAGGTGGTTGCCCGGGCTCCATTCAAGCCTTGCACAGGCATCCTTGTTGTTTCTGTACACCTTGAATTGGATGAGCAAGCACGCGGCGCGGGGCGAAAGGGAAGGTGGTCACCGTGGTTTTCGCGTTGGACAACACGCCTCGTTCTGGGGTCTCAAAACAAAAGTAGACGGGCTTGGTATCCTCTCCGATGATCACGCAACATCGAGGGTCGTCTCTGCCGGTGAAAAAGAGGTCGTAGGTTGTCGGGGGCATAGAAAGGTCAAATAGAGTCCTGCACCTAAACACAAGTATTCTTATAACATGAACTTTTTCGAGCCTGGCTCCCGTGATTCTCGCGTCTCAGGTCCATGGGAACTTTTCTATAGATGGTGGCGCAGAAAGAGAAGCTTGAAGCGGTCGCCAGCGGTTGCCAGCAGAGTCACTGGGGTCTAGGATGGTCGCAAAACCTCACAAAGCATTTTAAATCGGGAAGACATGTCAAACCGCCACTGCCACTAAAAGGCTCAAGGCACTGGCAAACCCCGGAGCTAGACCAGATTAGGACAGAAGACCCACGTTACAAGAAACAGTTCCATACACAATCCCTCAACTATCCTAAGTATGTCAAGCCACTACCCTCTACGCATTCACCTTCCACAGCGGCCGCTTGCGCATCTTGCGCGTTATGTGCACCGAACTACCACCGCCATTTCCACCCCCAAACGCCAACACAACCGTCTCTTCCGCGCCTGATCCCCGTGCAATCCCCCGCTTGCGCAACTCGATGGCTTCTTTAGCAAATTTGAATCGAGCCTGGTCCGAGCCTGTAGGATCTTCTCCGAAATTAGCAAGAGCCATCGAAGCATGTTGTGTCCGAGTACATACCCACGCGGAAAGACGGCGATTCGACCGCAGCCTTGAACATCTCAAATGGTACACGAGAATAGACTTGCAAAAGGGCATCCCGTCCATTTGGCCCTGGCGCAGGCGAGCGTTCCACAGGTGCATGATGCAACTCAAGAATTTCAGGTAGGGTATCCACAAGGAAGTGTAACACGTCATCTTTCAATCGTTGGGCGTACAAGCCAAAAATTGTAGTTTTTGGAAGGTCGGGTGTGGTTGGGACATCGGAGGTTGAAGGGATCGAGTCGATAAACTCAACCCAATTTCCAATAGTGTCCACAGATATCGATTGTCTACATGCTTCATAGGCGTACCCGCACAGATCTTCCATCCCACCGAGGAAGCACCCGGCTGCCAAAACTGAACGTGCATTGTGAGGCCTTATCAGATTGAGGGAAATTGCAGAGTAGAGATATCCCAATGCTGGCGGATAATTGCATTAGAACAAGGGAAAAGAGCATAAAACGGAGATACGAATGCACCTATCGCAAACCCCTAGATAAGCACAGGGTTAAGTTGACAAAGCAGTAGTTAGCAATCGAAGACACGTACTTCTTCAGTCACCTCTGGTTCTTGATCCAGGTGTACATAGATAGCTCGCTGTCCACTAACCTGTGGGGATGTAGACATAAGGTGGGCTAGGAAGGGTGAACGAGACAAAATGATGGCATGAAGGTGATAAACGTTTTGGTGCACATGCTACAGCGAAGCGAAGCAATGAGCCATGCAAGCTCAACGGAAGAAAACGATGTTACACACAAGAATCGTGTCTGCGTAATGCTGCGTCCGATACACTTCAGCCAAGAGGACATCGAGGGCATTTAAACACGTACACCTGTCTGAAAGCCAGCATGATACAGATGACTGATGATTTCTTCGTTGTGAGGGTTAGAATATGGAGGTCTGACCACCAAAACTTTGTCAGTTTGTGTACGATTACATGACGCCCGATCCGCGTCGCCTGAGGCGATACAGATCACGGAAAATTGGAGAGAAAGTTAAACGCGAATCCACGTACTGTGTAAACCCATTTGCTGGATATGCCGAGGATTGTGAGTCTCCCAAACTCACTTCTGGTGGCTCCGAGCCGCCTTCAGAATAAGTGTGCGAGACTGAGCCATTGGCATGCGCAACGTGACCGTTCACTGAGCCCGATGAGGATGGAATAGAAGTATGCATAGTAGATAGGGCAAGATTGAGATACACAGCAGCGAGTAAAAAGCAAAATACGAACAACTGGAAAGAAAGTGGGAATCGTCAGCGTGACATGATGTTACTAAGTTGTACTCCAAAGTCACGCCGCTTCTTCTCTGCTAACTCCACCGAGTACTCATTGCCGCTCTATCTATTACATGACCCAAGGTTTGCTCAGAAGACTCCATTTCAACGAAGCTAGACATTAGGTTGTTCACTACGCCTTTTTCAACCGCACTAGTCCCGCGAATAGGTTCATAAGAAGGAGGCGGAGATGTATACACCTTGTCCGTGCAAGGGTCCGAGTCATTAGTCTGTGGGGCAGCCCCATCGTTTTTAACCACAAGCTTGAGATTTTCAGGCATATATATATTGAATGGAATTAGGAAAACTTACCATATGAGAGCGGTCAGAAGCAAACTGAGCCAAAAATACCTCACCTGGTATAATCCTGAAGAGACTAAAATACCATAGAGAGACCGTTGGCTTGGTATTGAAACCACAACGTACCTTTCATAACGTGGAGGGGCATCCATGAAGGTATTAAGCATGTAATCTGTTTCAGATGTGTTATTCGAGTTGACAAGGACACGATTCAATTATCTGTGAAATATTGCATACCTTCGAAAACGCACGGCACTGGAAGTCTGGTATCTAAATCATAGATCCAGGACTTTGAAGGTTCGTCTTGAACATTTTGACTCTGAAGGTCGTTTGTCTCGCGTGGTCGCAACAGAAGTACGACATGATAATCCCAAACCACAGCTGAATCTAGCTCCAGAGCACGTTTCTGGTTCCATAGAGCGACCTCGAAGAATCAAAGTCGAAGATAACGAAGAATCAGCCACTAGCGACGCAATAGCAATGGATTTGGTAATACCGATCTGGATTGATTAGAAACGAAGACGACAAAAGTCTCCCAAGGCAAGGAGATCTCGGTATTACGTAGAAAAGCCTGAGCTAGAAGGTATATATTTTCCTCGCAGTAACAACTG
>QLOM01019212.1:0-20096 GCA_003313785.1 Termitomyces sp. MG148 | reverse complement strand
GACAGCATAGATTTCCGCATCTTCTCCCCAAACCACCGCGACCCCATCCCACGCCACTATCGAATCGTCGGGTTTATGGCAACCTCAACGCGGTACGTGATCTACAGCGCGAAATGGAGGATCTGAGTGATGAGGAGAATGAGCTTGAGGATATTGTACGCGTAAAATATTCATCACACTTGATTGACATTGAGCCTCCTACAGAATCTGAGTATACACAACAGAGGGTACGCCTTCCTTGTTCCCATTGGTCGCAATCTTACTCAACAAGAGGAGAAAAATGATGTATGTTATCTTTTTCAGAATAGTCTGGCCAATTCGAATATTGCAATCTAGGCAGATGAAGATTCTGAGGAATCTGGATCTGGTCGTTCCGGTGGTGCTCCTTCGATCGCTGAAGATGAGGGAGAGAATGACTCTGCACCGGATTTGGACGCGAGCATGGAGGACCTAGATGAGGATGGTGGCATCGAAACCGATGAGAACGACGAAATGATCGATGGAGATACTGAAGAGTTCGAAGAAGAGCCTTCGGAATCTTAATGTCCTCGTACTTGCTTCATTTCCTCCTGCTCGGATGCTATATTTCGATGCCACCTCAAGTTTTGGTCCCCATGATAAATTCCCTTGCACAAGATTACAAGATTTTGTTCTACTTTATTCAACGCTCGTCAAACAAGAATGTCCACAATGACTCGACGTTTTTGTAGTCATGATGCACGATGCTGACGAGCCATTGCTCGTTCCGCACCCTCTCGAGTAATGTTCTTTCTGGAGACCCAGGGCGATAGAAAGAGGCCCAGTCCGCCCAGATAGAAAATGCTTCTTCCTATAAATCAAAGCTCAGTCTTTAGGTTCTCAAAGCATATTATTATCGAACGAACCGTCCAAGACAAGAATGACTCCTTCTCAATGATAGTTGTTTGAACTATCTCTTGTCCAGGAAACACACCCCATGTCACGGCATTTCTTGCACCTTCTGGCACATTACCTCGACATTGTCCCTGCTTGCTGCTCAGTCATAGTTTCTTCCGTCTTATTTGTGGTCTAACGCACCTTGACATCGCCTGCAAACCAATGCACCCATCCTTTACCTCTTTCTTTTACCCTCCGTTCAATAGCATCAACATCTTCGGCAGCGCAGAAGAACTCAACAAATCCTTTCTGGAATACGTAGCCAGACCTTGGACCCCAACCAAATACCTCATCAGCAGAACTCGCGCTATCCACTGCTGGCTGTGAGCCGACCGTCCACCATCCTCGTCTCGTAAGCTTTTCCAGATGCTCAAGGATCAACAACGACTCTGGAGACAACGCCGTCTGCGAAAATGGTGTCGTGGCAATCTTTGAATGCAAGTGGTCAATGAATAGTTGCGTAAGATCGTTCATGGTCTTGGGGTGGCGCCATTGGCTAACTTTGTCGTTCCGCTGTTTGGCGGCGAGTTAATGAATATCGGTAGAGGGCAAATAATAACGCACCCTAGCGGGGCCTCCCCAGTGATCCTGATCTCCAAATGCAGGACTTTTGTAGTCACCAAACCGGCCGTTAGGAAATTCATCCCAGGATGCGGCATTATTCAGTTCGCCACGGCCCGCTTCAGTCTCAGAAACAGGAAGACCGGCCAGCCCAATGGCCGCTGTGTTTGTTGCAGTGGTTGGGGTCACCATCAATTCGGTGCCATCAATACAAGGAGGCGGATGAATAACATTGCCAGCGGTTTCCTATAGATGATCAACACATTTCGTAGGGATGATGGGCAGAACGTACTGCAATGAGTCTGTTGTGGGGTTGTGGGGTTGTACCAGTCCATCTGAGGATCTCTAACACACGCTGAACACTCTTCTCGAGATTGAGAGTACAGAAGTGAAAGCCTGGGACCACATTACGTTCCGTTATCCGATTGATCATCTCAGCGGCTAGCTTGATGCCATAGTCCTTAACGAGTTGATCATCATGCTTTATGATAGAGAATCAGAGGAACTCATGCTGGGGGACATGAAGAAACGTACACTGATAGGTGCAAGAGCATCCATAACATACTGCGGGACTCTTATTCCACATAGTTTTACCAAGCGAAGAAAAGAGGAATAGGTCTGGATCGGCATAATCCCAGGAATGACAGGGACAGTGATACCTATCGGCAAAAGTCAGATGTCAGATGGATAGAAAACTACGCTGGTTGATAGCAACATACCCTTTGCTCTGACCCTTTCCACCCATTCCAAAAATCGGTCAACGTCATAGAAAAGCTGAGTGATAATGAAATCTGCGCCTGCGTCGATTTTTTCCTTGAGATAGTTAAGCTCGGTATCCGGGTCGAGGTGACTGTCAGGATGTCCGTCCGGGTATGCTTGACAAGGGCATTAACTAATAAAACTCTGCTTCTCGAGGGTGGCAAGCTGACCTGCAACACCAATGCAAAAGTTATCGGAATATTCAGGAGAAGATCTAATGAATTTGACAAGATCTGTGGCGTGTTGGAAGTTCGGATCGATTGGTATCCATTCTTCCTTGCCCCTCGGGGGATCTGTTAACATGGGCATGAGATAATCATATTCATAGAGGACTGACAGGCATACCTCCGCGTAATGCAAGAATGTTATTTATCCTATGTGCCTTGGCCGCCTAAATACCGATTTCTACCGATGTGCAGACATTGAAGAAGCCTCAGACTCACCTGAAGCGCATCATCTACTGATCCACGTTCCATATTCGTGCATGTGAAGTGAAGGACCGTGTCCACGCCATATTCCGCTTGCGTTAGACCAGCCAGTTCAAGGCTTCGTTCTTTTGTCGAGCCCCCGGCACCCCATGTGATACTGATGGCAAGCGGATGAAGTGCGCATAGTCGGGATATACGTGAAACCAAGTTCTCGAATCCCTAAACGCGGGAAAATGCGTCACGGAACCAGACTCGGGTTCAAATAGGTTAGGGGTGACGTACTTGATCAGTACGTGGAGGGAAGAATTCAAAGGTGAAGAAGGGATTTGATGGGCTTTGAGAGGTTATTTTGTCAGTGAGCTTCATCACTCGTTGCAAAAGCAAAGAATAATCCTTGTTAGGTATCTCCTTCAAACGATGGAAAGAGATTGAGATATCTAGTTCCACACGTGATAAGCCGGCGGTCCAGTGTGATGTGTCTTGACTGGAGTTGCCAACACTCTTACCTCTGACCATGTCCGATGCACCAGCCACTCCTGTCTCTGCCGACTTCTCGTCTTCACCCCCAAAGAGGACAAAAATTGTTCTCCTTGGTGACCAGAGCGTCGGAAAAACCAGTCTAATTACTAGGTGACCCTTCGTACACTTATCACCGCGTCGAAACTGTTGTCCTAATCTGTCGTCTAAGGTTCATGTATGATACATTTGACAATACTTATCAGGCAACAATCGGCATCGACTTCCTCAGCAAGACCATGTACCTTGAGGACCGGACGGTGAGATTACAGCTATGGGACACCGCTGGACAGGTACGATACTGTGTATCCCGAATGACTGCGGTGTTTCCCAACTTTGCGACCAGGAACGATTCCGATCATTAATTCCATCCTACATTCGTGACTCTTCCGTGGCCATAGTCGTCTTTGATATCACAAGTGTGTCGCGACACTGCCGGCCCATCTACTGTCACTAAACGCTATCCGTCTAGACCGGCAATCATTCCTCTCTACAACTAAATGGATAGACGACGTGAGATCAGAAAGAGGGAATGACGTGATAATAGTCTTGGTAGGAAACAAGGCTGACTTGTCAGATAAACGGTCTGTTCTCCTCATACGCTACACATGCGCTTCGACCTACAAATAAACAGGCAAGTAACGCTGGAGGAAGCTACTACTAAAGCAGCACAATTGAACATCATGTTTATGGAGACCTCTGCAAAGGCCGGACATAACGTCAAGAGTTTGTTCAAAAAGATTGCTATGTCACTACCAGGAATGGAGAAAGAAACACAGAACGAAACTAACACCAGTATGTCCCCGCCTTAACCTTACTTCGCACGTATCAACGTAATTCTCTTAGAAATCGACGTCACAACGCCACAGGCAACAGAAGCTCCCGAAGCATCACAGTGTGCTTGCTGAGCATCTTCCTTCCGTGTGCCACTGCGCAGACTGCTGACTTTGGCATCATTATGTTAATTACATATATACCTCTTTGCTGTTCACGTTTTCCTTTGCTCTGGAACATTAGTGTACGAGAATACTATTCCGATAGATTTCATCGACTCCCAGGGGCATACACGCTGGTCATGGGTTACGTCTACACCCGTGACAAGACTCAAACACCAGAATCATCCGGATTTTCATCCTCGATTCATTGTGTTACCGGCGCCTCTGGGATTCTCGTCTGTGAACCTGGCCCAGTTTTCATCTGTCAACCGCTTGGTTTCCGACTTCTCTTCACCGTCTAATGTCCCATCCATTTCTGCATCAAGAGCGAGCTGTTCAGAAGATGTCAGGGCAGTTTCTGAAGCAGGACTATGCAATGTAAGGCGTAAGTAATGATCGAAGCGGCGCTTCCAACATTTCAACATACCCGCCACCCGTGATAATATTACCTCGCTCCTTCTCAATTTGAAGGTATTCGTCGATAGACATGGTAGGAAGCCGATAACCAGGACCAAACACCTGCTGTTGAAGACGTGCACGTTCGGCAGCATTGGAGGGAAGTATCGTAAACGGTCGAAGGACCTGATTTTTCCGTTCTAGAAGATGATATTGTATCAAGAGCAACTAGACCTCACTTTCCCCTTTGAATCAAGAAGTGGCCCTTTCCCGTCGGCTCCAAGACTTGACTGCGGTACGTCAAGCTTCCACATATCGTTGTCATTCTCGCGGGTTTTAGTTCTACGATCGTCGGCTTCTTGATACGAGGGGCGAAGCGGCGAAGGTGACGCTTTTGCAAGAAGTTCAAGCTCCTGCTCCAAGTTCTCGAGTTGAGATTGGGTTTGTGCGTACTTCAATCGGAGTAGAAGTAACGTGGCCTTGCGAAGAATGTCTTCCGTCTCGGAGTCAATATCGTCTTCTTCATCGCCCGTAGACCTCACCGATTTCGAAGGAAGAAGAGAGGCTATAAGGTCAAAATCTGTAGCTGCGTCGTCTGAGAGTGGCGTTTTTCTTCTCCGTTTACGAAGAGACTACAAAGGAATGGGTGAATCGGTAAAAGGGAAGGAAACGAAAGCATTAAAAATCACCTCAATCCGTGCCTTCAAATCCTTCTCTTTCTGATATTGCTTGATCTTGAGTTCGCGTCGTTTAGCGGAGTCCGCGATGGCAGATGATCGACGATCATACAGGCGGCGTTCATCCTGAGGCACGATTTCATAGTTGTCAAGGCACGACAAGAAAGTCTCCAAATCTTTCTAAAACACTTAGTCAACGCGGTACCATTTGAAAGCACATGAGACGGCACCTGTGTTTGTTTAAGCACCACAATTCGCTCTCCAGGTTCCGTAGTCCTGACGCGTCCTCGAACTTCTGATAGGACATAGGGCACAAGAAGATAGACCAAGTCTGAAGTAGATATATCCTCAAGCATTTCATTTGGGCTGAATAAAGAGAGTTCTGCGATCCGTGAACTCAGAGTCAAAATATCCTTCAAAGTCGATTGGATGAGCTCCTACAAAGAGCTATCAATCAGTTTTTCAGGTCGCACTGTTTTCGGTACCTGAGTGTAATCATCAACTGTAGGTAAATTTGACACCTTAGAGGCACTAGAAAGGCTCTGGGCAAAAAGCACAGCGAGAGAGACAGACATCGTATTTATTGAGTTTCGTGGTCAAGCAGTGAAGAAAAACGGCAATGACGTATTACCTAAGTTCCGAAAGCAAGTTTCGACAAAACGACATCAGTAGGATTTGAACCTACGCCCTCAAAGAGGAACAGATAATATAATATTCGAATCTGTCGCCGTAACCACTTGGCTATAATGCCTTACATAACCATCATCACATACAAATTCATAGACCTGTTCACTGGGTCCTGCCTTTCCCCGGGCATAAAACGACAAACAAAGCATACATTATCTGTAATATCATCTCGATAACATCTCTACTTGTAAGGAATACCTGGAAGGAGGTGAATAACGCTTTAGACAATGATAACAAAAGCAAACCATTTTGGAGCTATCGTGAATGAATCATGAATTCAGATAGGGAGTAGTATGTTGAACAACTCACCCGTTGGAACTCGTCATATGCCGTACTTCGGACATTTTCGTGTGCATTCTTAATGATGCCCATCATGAACTCCGCAGCCTGCCTCTCGCTGAGCCCAAGCATAAATCGGTCGCGAAGCCTCTTGATGGTCGGCTCCCCTTTGAAGGACGGTAGCCCAGTGTCCAGCATTAGCTGTACTGCACTTATGAGTTGTTCAGCATGAGGTCGTATTGCCAGGAACGCCTTGACGGTGAGATTTTGGAAGAGCTGATAGCCTTGTGAATATCGTCCCCCCATTAAAACAACCATCTCGTGATTAAGCTTGAATGAACTTGGTTCAAACTTCACCCCCTACAGACTGAATCAGCGACTGTTGGAAACAAAGAATCAAGACGCACTCCAGGACGTAAAGACGGAAGGTTTGGTCAGACCGGGAACACAAGAAATACAGAAAATACTTATCTATGTCAAACAAGAACCCAAAATCTATCGTGGTTTGAGTCAGATAATACGTTTTATCAAAAGTTGGTCGACAGACCGACGTGTACGATGTGACCTTCACCATCAATCATGATGTTACCATTGTGCCTGTCCTTGATCTGCAAAATGTAACATGCAACAGAATACGCTGCCATAGACTGGATGAAATTGAGTCGAGCCCTTTGAAAGGCAATAGTATCCTCCCCTCCATATTTGGCTACAAAGAAATCAAGCAAATCATTCACTTTGGCACGTCCCATTTCATCTCGGGAAGTCGCATTCGGCACAACGTCAATGACACCACACTATAGTGATATGAGATAAGGTGAGGGAAGTAGAGAAAGTATAGATACAAACCCCCGGACCCGTTGCTGTCACTCGATAAGGAAAGAGATATAATGTCAGGCCCACACTGGTGAAAATGTTTTTGAACATCGCGATAATCTGTAGAGCTAACACATCTTGTCTGCAGTCGTCGCCCACTTTGAAAATTGCTTGTTGCCAGGCATCATACTTAACCTTTGTCTCAGTACCCGCCCCATTGCCATCCAGTATTAGTTCCGGATCTGTATTGACGACAACGCGCTCTTTCTGGACCTTAAAAGTCGCCATAAAGGGAGCCTAACAAACGATCAGAAGTCAAAGATAGGAAATACAACGCATGTTACCTTAGCATGACTTTGTAACGGCCTTCCAGATTTCTTGTCGATGTCAATCACTATTCCGTCAGGGTTACTTGGCAGATACACGCCGACATCAACATTAATTTTTGCCATCTCCTCATCAATTTTCGCCTGACGAAATAAATATAAGAATTTTGTTCCTTGAGGGCGGAAGGATGGGGTCTCTTTAAAATACTAACTTTCTTTTCCGGTTTGGTTCTTTTGATGAATGGCTTAAGTTTCCCGGATATTGAGGTGACCTCGTCAAAGAAATTAAACTCAAGATTGTAGAATTCCCTAGCATCGCCCGAAAGAGCTTCAACAACCCACTCTGTCATACGGTCCAGAGTTGGCTTCATTGGATCCTCCTATTGCAGTACAAATTGAGAAGCAAGCCATCTGGAACAGAAGAACCTACAATTTCGGCTGCATCATCTTTGTAACAATTCGCCTTCATGTTCCAAATGATCTGATGACAGAATAGCTGAGAGATTTTTGCTGTCTCGAAAATGAACTGGGCCACATAACCTGGCAAACCGTTCAGACAAATGAGAGGAAAGTGTAGAAAGTACGCACCAAATTTATCATATCGTAAGGCTTGGACGATTTGGGGAACAAAAAAGAACGTGAGGTCAACAGGATGTTGTTCAAGCACTCGATGAGCATATTGAAGGATTAAGGGTTCGTTGTTATATCGGGGTTCAAAGAAACCAATCGCAATGACAGGTGGAACAGGACACCATAAGAGAAGGTACTTCGCAGGGCATCATGAGCTAGGCATTGCTGCAAGGGAAAGAAAGGGCGCTTGACTTACTATGAATTCCCTTCGGACATACCCGTCCACCTTTTCACCAATAAAGAGAGGTAATGCTTCTGGGATGTCGATTACTTCCAAAGGATTTGCGCGGACCATCCTCGTCACTTCATTTCGTACAATAGGACTTTTGAAACGTTCTACAAGATAGACGGCAATCACAGGCGCGATCTCCCACACAGTACGAAGGACCGTATGCCAAGTAGTCTGCGGACCACGCTTCAGTGATGATTTCAGGAGAGAACGGATGAGATCTTTGACCTCAAGCATTGCGGCTCCAATGGTTCCGATGTGATCGTTACCTCGTTTAGGATCGTTGGTCGGATTATTCCAAACTGACAATCTTATCATCTCGTTCTCTGTAAGAAGGCGCAGAGGATGATTGATACTTCGAAGTCGATTCGCATAGTCTAGAACCGTGATGATAACCCACGATCGGGACGGAGAAATGAGAAGGAAAAACCCACATAAGCCCCGAGATGGTACTTGACCTGGAGAGAGACTGGAGATCTCAGAAGTTCCCCGAACGGAGTCCGTCTGTAAGCAAGACAGAAATTCTATGAGAACTTTCACGTCCGCATCTACTTGAGCCCGATTTGCGCCGTAGGACCATCTGCGACTGCATTAGAAACTTGAGATTCACAAAGGATAAAAAAACATACTGAGGACGGACCGAAAACCAAGCAAAAGCAACTGAGTAGAGACTTTCACGCAGCAAACTCTCCGAGTAAGAATCCAAATGAGAGCTCTTCAGAGTTTCAAATCCAAAGAGGAGAAGAGAGAAACGTTCTTCGCGAGCCAGTGCATGAGTGCTTGAGTCTAGTAAGTCGAGAGCATGGCATAAGAGAGGAGATTATACCTCATCAAACGGTATGCTCGTGCGGAACGTAGCACCAGGTGTTGGATCAAAAACATCATCGCAGGCCGACGATATCTAGCCGCTTGCAACCGACTGAAAAGCATTTGAAGAACGAGAACATGAGGAGTTAGGATTCGACGAGCATTTGCACTCCCTCGATCGATGACCTCCTTGTCGGTAGGACTATATCTGATCGGCTCATAAAATGGATCTTGGTAACTGTAAAAACTATCAAGGTCAGATTTCTCGAGTTTATGTACACGACCCACTCGAGCACCGAGGAGAACATTCCTTTCTCATGCTTTATGTTGTCTGACCACGCAGAAAGAACTTCCGCCATCAGAGCAACTTCAATATCAGGTTTGTTGGAGATGACCCATGTCCAGACTTGGATACCAGCATTTATAGCGGGTGGAGTCGAAACTTCGAAAGGCAAGGCAACAAGGTGATGAAGTAGGTCATGATCACACTGAGTGAAGGCGTGAGAACGTCGCAGGGAAAAGTAGGGAAGAAGAACCTGTTCCAAGGAAAGCAATGTTGCTGCACATCTGAAAAGGAGCCTCTTCAAATCTTGCACTGTGAGCGTACTGCTCTTGTTCAACACGTCCTCGGTTGTACGAGACATCTTTCTTTTTAGATCTTGAATCTCAGTCGAAGGGACGGAGTGTGGAGGTAGCTTGTTCAGTTTGTCGGGGGCTATGAAAAATGTAAGTCTAATTATCACATTCTTGTCAATAACTAGCCTTGATGCCATGCCAAACACATTCCAGCAACCTCTCCAGAGAAGTAACTTTTGCTAGCAATCTCATTTGCCAAACTTTTTGCTCCATCTGTTTCCCATTGAGAAAGACTAGCGAGGCAAGCTGTCTTTTGTATCAGCAAAATTCACTGGAAAAGCAACAAGCTGCTTACCAAGTTGGCGTTCAACAGGACCGATTGCCTTACCAAAATGTTCAGCAACCGATGCACCGAGCTCAGAGGAATGACCTCCTGAGCTCGATTGAGTGACAGCAAGATATTTCTGGCAGAAACATCAGGTTGAATGGTAAAGTAAAGCACTTAGAAGGTTGGAACCTGTAATGTAGACTGAAGTTCGATAGGAGCGCGCGCCATCGCCAGTTCAAACCAGGTATTTGCGCTACGGTGCGATAATCTAAGGATGTCGTTTCGTCGTTGATAATCATCAGTCATTTGCAGAGTGATCCCAGTTCTTTCCGAATGAAATTCGTAAACAGGGTTGTACTTAAGGGACAAGTTAGATCGACCGATATGTTAGGATGAAGAGGCACACCTCGTCCAAGAATTCATTCTCACACGATTGGCGAAGGAGTGTGAGGACCTCCAGAATCGCAAAGACGAAAGGCGGATCACACATCAAAGAAGGGAAGGACGTGATCAAGCGATTTAGATATTTTGATGCTATATCTCTCGCGTTCTCAACGCGATGGGTGGTGTAGACCAAAAGAGCTTGTAGTTCAGACGATAGGCGAACGGGTAACATTTGCTGGGAAGCCTGCGCATTCAACTCGTTAATGCAATCACTAATGACCTAGCAAAAGGGTTAACATGTTTTCATCGAAACCATGGAGTGTTGCATCCCACACACCTTTTCTGCCACTGATTCCATACAGGCAGACAGTGCAGGGTGATTATTCATGCTATCATTTGTGAAGTATGTAACGAGAGACGAAGGTAACCCCGCTGCAGATCGCATACTTTCAATGTCATGCATAGCTAGTATGAAAATGACCTGGCCAGGTGAGAGACTTCGAACGTCGCTAGCACGCAAGAGTATATGCTTTGTCAACGAGGTCCGGTGTTTTACAATGACCTACGACACAGTATAAATGAGCGTAAGACCGGATTATAAAGTTATCACCATACCGTGTGGGCATACTCCTGACGAATGACGGAATTATACTCTACATCACTGGCAACAAAGTCATGGCGTTCTTCAAGGACCATCGACGGTGTTTTCGTAGCAATACGAGATAGAGCAGGTTTCAGCCAATTCATGGCATTGTCTGCCTTGTCCTTGTCGTTAGTGAAGTAGAAGAGGACGCACAAGAACCACATGTTTCTGAATAAAGAGACAACGCCAGTAGAGGCACCAATTTGAGGGTTGAATTCTTCATGAGCTAACAGAGCATCGATTGGAAGGAGTAAAGAGGCCAGCTGTTCAATCATGTCGTCAGTCTAGAGGCACAAGTTAGTACCGAGATGCTCCAGGTCATAACGGAATCGATATGACCTTAACTTCATGATTCTCGAACTTGCGATTCTGTATTGCGACACCTTTGTCAGCAAAGAGGTTAAGTAGCTCAACAAGGTATATGTCATAAAGTTCAGGTCTTTTATACAGTTCTTGAGCTAGCCTAGTTTGAGCAGCAAGAACCTTGAAATTGTGTCAGAAAATGGCGCATGTACGGAGTAACACGAACGGACCATATTGTTGGAGAACCGTGGATCATCTGGGTTGGCAGAACGGTTAATCATTGAAAATACGCGTATAATGTCTGCAAATGCGCTTTCTGGAGCTGAGAGGGCAAGATCGACGAGATTGTAGGCGATAGCTGCTTCAACAGTGGGCTCTGCGTGCCGCAACCTTTGCAGGAGCATCGAGATAGTAAGGCGAGTGACCTGTTCAATGCGCTCAGCAGGTTTTAGATTGACTATATATATCAATATGTTTACCTCTTCAGTGTCAAATTCGAGTGCTAGACGGGTCACGACGGATATGGTACTAATACTGACAAGTCTTTTCTCATCTTCCGATAAACTACGTAAGCCGGTCTCAACCAGCTGGCTCGCGACATGATCCCGAGAGTCATAGATTGAAAGGTCATTGATTGGCAAATCGATGGCACCTTGGTATGTATCCTTGCTAGCTGCAGCGATGTAATTGAGGAGAGAGTACATGTTCGACATGATAAGATCGTCTCCAGGAGCTAGCTGTTCAAGACTATGAGACAAAGCCGAAGGGCTGATGAATGAGAAAAGACCTACACGAATACAATGGGCAAGACATTTTGCAGCAGCAACTAAAGGTGGCGGGGCGCGGCTTTCCGAAGCAAATGCAAATTCAAATATAGGTAAAGGAGACGTAACAAAACGCCGGAGGTGAATTGCCATCGTCGAAGCAATCTCCGGAAAACTTTTGCTGAATTAAGACATCGTGGCCTTAAAGCCGTTCGACCACTTACCTCTGAACCAGAACTGTCGTGGCCTTTAAAGCTGCCTCCTGTACGAGATTGTCGGATATAGAAGATTCTTCACTCAACAATAATTGCAACCTGGAAAATAACTTTCCATCTAATTCTTGCAACGCAACAGAACACACGGAGGCCAGTTTCTAAAACGATTGATTACCTCGAAAACCTCAACGGTACTACAACGTACCAAACTCTCAGACATGGTTTCCCAAGCATATGTATCGATTGAAGGTTCCGTCTCCATCTCGTCTATCTGGTCCGACAGATCGGTGAAACATTGCATCGCGTAAAGGACCGTGGATTTCAAAACGTTCACAATGCTCTGATCATGGATTTCGCGGGGGATTGGAGCAGTTCGCATGAGAGAGAGCCAAGCCCTGTTGGCTGCTGCCGCTTCAGTGATAGTTATAGATGTCGTAGGCAGTGGGGGGACTATAGCCTGGGCAAGAATCGTCCATTGTGTCTCTATAACGCAGCAAACGATAAAATATCCGCTGAGAGGCCGGCCTTGCGTTACATAGCGGGAGACAAAAGTCTGGACGAAACGAAGAGAATCTCCGTCTGCACTTTCATTTTGAATGATCTCAACAAGGAGATGATTAAGACGATCGACAATAGTCGGAGAACAAAGCTCGTTCGTACGCGCCACTACCTGTCCCCATTGGTCAATAGTCCATGCGAAGGATGTCGAGCTGACGGCTCGATACAAGCCATGGACAGCAGGTATTGACTGAGTCAGGATAGAAATTGCTGATGTCGATTTAGAGCAGAACAAAAGAGCTAGAAATTTCTCGTACAATCACTGGTCCTAATTTGTTCAACCGTCTGTGATAGGAAGAAGCAGATCGCCGTAGTTGCTTTCTCGGTGTATTGGGGGTGAGAGCCACTCAATCGAAGGAGTGCGCAAACAGTGGAGTATACGAGTTGGTCAGGAAGGGACCAATCTGTGTGGCAAATTTAAAATTGTTGTGTGTTTGACTTGTACTTTCGAAGACGTACCCAGCCAGGAAAGGCACTTGTCAAAGTCAATGAAGGGCACATCATTGAGGATATCAATAAGAACCGGCATTAAAACATCGATGTTGTTGTTAACGTGGATTTCCGGAAAGTTGACTATGAGTTCACCGAAAGCGATATTGCAATGGACACGAGATGTAGACTTAGCACAGAGGAGGCTCAACTCGTAGACCACCATGTTTTATAGCATACTACTCACCATGAAAACTCGTAAGTCAGCAAATTCATCTTCCCTTACATCTTCAAGCTCTTGCTGTTGCGCGTCTCCTGATCTTGTGTGCACCTTAGCCGCAATAAGCGTTTGGGCATGAAGTATATCATCTTCTGTTCCATCAAGGCTTGATGCGAGGTCAGATAGGATTCGTTGATGTATATTAAGTTCAAGACTGAAGACAATTGGGTAAAACAAAACGAATCTATATGAAGTGCTTAACTCTCACCAATCCATGTTGTAAAGTCAGACTAGATCATTCAAACACAACCGGCCGCATTGCACTGCCCGAGGTCATTGCTTGCCATCAAGGGAAATGACAAACAATGCCTTCACGTCCTCGTGAAAAGCACATGACCTGGTCAACCCGTGATTACATACGTACTAACCTTGGTTATCACCATCACTCTCACCTGCGCAGTGCGTTGTATGGTCAAAACACCGAGTAAATGAAACAGTTGGACCTTTGACATGGATACAATGTAATCAATTTCTGATAGAACACGCGACAATGGATCCCCCTCGCAGAGGATTAAGACCTCGTTCAA
Organism: Termitomyces sp. MG148; assembly: GCA_003313785.1. Taxonomy (NCBI): domain Eukaryota; kingdom Fungi; phylum Basidiomycota; class Agaricomycetes; order Agaricales; family Lyophyllaceae; genus Termitomyces; species Termitomyces sp. MG148. The sequence continues at coordinate 6,131 of QLOM01019212.1, read as the reverse complement.
TGGCCCAGTTACAATTTAATATAGGAGACAGCGACAACGAGTTACTTGAAGATCTTGAGAATAACGATGATGTCGTAGGTGACATATCGACAATCTTGAAGGAACACCATGGTTGGTCTCTCATCAATGCAAAATTCATTGTATACTTCGATTTTCGATTAGAACGTCAGGCGAAAAAAGCTTCCGCTAGGGCGTCAGCATTTCAAATGCAGAAGAAAGCTATTTATGCAGCCGCACGCAAAGCTGCACAAGATGTATCAAAAGCGGGCGTCGCACATTTGTGAATTAGACAATCAAGATGCTACCCCCAAACTAATCGAAAATACAGAGAGAACGCCGTAACGAAGATGCAGGAATTGAGAAATGAGGAAGTGTTGCCCGAGAAGATGTTTGCTGATTATGCGCAGTTGCTCCGGTTCCAGGAGGTTTGATCAACCATTCTTCCAAATGTTCTTGACACTCATGACAAATAGGAAGCGTCGATATCGCTTTTATCGGTATATACTTCGTTTGTGAATGACTTGGCTACCCGGCGATCCAAAGAAGTCAACGCCGCCAGTGAGATGCGTCAGTAACTATACTCATATTAATCAACCTTTATCGAACGAAATCTGCAGAGCGAAGAAATCCATCCAGGCGCGAAGCAGCTCTCCGGAATTTCTCCAGAAATGCTAGGGTACATGTCGAAGAGGCTCGAGAGAACGAAAAGGTGCGCATATGTCAAAGACTCTTGATCTTGTCTTGAACGTGACATAGGCTGCCACTGACGCCTCGGGGTTGATAAAACATTACAAGAACCTCTTGCGCGCTTGACACTGCTTAACACCATAGAATCTTTTTCGTATTACACCTGCTGACTTTGTTTTCCGAAAGATTCGTAAGCTTTGTGATTCCATGATGTGTTGTATAATATACATTTCAGCGTTACAGTCTGTGTTCATATTATCCCTACTAGCGAATTGACGCGTCAAGTCTACGAGCATGGATAGGACCAAATGCTTACAAGTTCAGAGATAGATCTATGCAATATGCTGGACGACGAGGTATCTTCCGGTCGTAGATGTAGATACTCAGACAAAAAGACTCGAAGCATGATATTCCACCGCCTCATTGTAGGGATGTCCAATGCGGAAGCGTCATCCTTTGCTTTTGTGAGAATCTCATATTGGAGAATATAATAACGATCACGCACCTTGGGAGTGTGCCAGACACGCGGGAACGGTTCTGGAATGAGATGTAAAATGCTAACTCCTTTTTCAAGAAAAGGAACATGATCATCTCCAATGTATCCATAGTTCATTTGCGCCTCTTGCCGTGACCTGAAATAGCTAGACCACTTTCCCGGAGCCATTTCCTGATTGTCGCCATAATTAAAGGCACCACTGTCTCCTAATCTACGCTCTACTGAGACCAGAGCATCGAATAGCCACGCCGTATCCAGAAAAAAAGAGCGAATTGAAGGTTGAGGGGCTCCTAGTAGGTCAAGAAGAATGAGGTGCTCGATTCCATCGAGTTCAGTGGGTTGTAGTCCCATCAGCCTTCGCTTCTCGTGGGGAACCAGGTAGGTAGACTCCCATCTGCTCGCCAAATGTCTATCATGGCTCAACAAACTTGATCGCCGCCATAAGTAAGACGGCTCACCTGGCACCATAGATTGAATCCGTTGCAGTCCAGGACACAAAAGCTTCTTCACCGTCAAAGAAAACGAGTTGCAGTGTTGTATCGATGACGTCCTCATCCTCGTCGTCGGCAAAATCTCCAGCATCATGTCGTTTTTTACGTGCATCTAGCAGGGGATTGAGGGCTTCGGCAAGGTCAAGCATCATGGCACAGGGTGCAGCCGAGTCCGTAGCGCCTACAAACTGAAGTTGATTAGGGGTTGAATGGTAGTAACACACAATTGAAGAATACTTGGTTATCAGGATAGGTTGCTCCGTATTTACTGTCATAGTGAGCCGACAATACGAGGCGGCGACTTGCAGAGGGGTCTTTTGTTGCTATGATATTTGCAAATCGCTTGTACCCAATTGGTGTCTTGTCTGTAAATTCATCCACTTCAATGTGCCACTCGAGTGCTTTTAGGGTTGAAATGATGTAATTGCGGACAATGGTACTATTCTCCGTATCAGCTGTTGGACTAGCCGGTCAAGACGAAAATGGATCCATATAGGCTGGACGTACATACGCGCGGTATCAGTATTCTGGACAAATGTGATGCCGGATTCGAGGGATTAAGTTGCTTAACAGGATCAGGGTGCGAAATGAGTTGACCTAAACTGGCAAGAGTCAGTTCGGGTAGTTCTCGTTCTCCAATGGTAGAGGCTGAGTATGCACAGAGCAGGAGACAGGGAAGTAGGACTATCACGTCTAGCAAAGCCATGTCGACCTGGCTTCGACGTCGACGAGGAGCAAATGTAACGCTTTTTGTGACACGGTCTACCATTCCAGGACTGTGACCCCGTTATACTCGATCTCAAATAACGCATAACTGACTAGTGCTGGCCACAAACTCTACGAGGCAATCAGTCCAGGTATAAAATGGCGATCTACAGTCTCTGGGTAAGCTTGAGTTGTGAAGCGACCTCATACGTCGCGACTCACCTCTCTGAATAGGTTATAAATAAAGCGGGAGGTCTCGTATATCAGCGTAATTTCGCAGGTTAGTAAGGTTTTCAACATGCATACGCGCTTTCCCAGCTTCGTCGATAGATGGACTGGCTCAGTTGACCTCAAACGAATACCTCGTCCTTGCCGGAACTCTTCATGGTATACACGCAATCACGAGTCGGTTGTCTCCAATGGGATCCAGCTCAGGTGCTCAAGTTATCGAGGGCGAAACTTTTAAGATCACTATCACCCTCACAGCAACCGGTTCATTGATTTCTCAAAATCATTCTTTCATTCTCTCAAATTTTAGTTAGGTACCAAGTTCGTTCTTCTTACATCCTTGGCCGATTCATCTGCAGATGCAACACTGCAGAAGGTCTATGAGATATACGCGGATACGGCAATGAAGAATCCTTTTCATACCCCCGAAATGCCCATCCGCAGCGAGGGCTTCGATGTCCGTATAACAACTCTGATAGCCAACGGTCAAGGGTTGTGATGTTTGGCCGGTATCTCGTTCATACAATGCAGGTTGTCTTCTGAAGCCTCTCCATGGCATCGTACTTGTGCCCGCATGCACACGGTCCCATCGACTGACGCGCATGCTTTTCGCTGCCCAAAGAGTACGAATCTGGTAATTGCGCTTAGTGTTGCACTATTCCGGTGGGCAGTAAGGACATACAGAGAAGATAACGTTTGTTCGTAGTTTTACTGTCGTCCTATAAGTATATTCATACAAGCTATATAAATTACGTCAGAATATTTGACGTCATGAGAACGCGTAGCCGGTTGCCTCCACTTAGTCTCTTTTCATTGGATCATCGTACTCAATCTTCTCAAGTCCATCCTCGCGTAACAACTTCGACTTGACTATGCAGGCTCAGGTGACGCGGGCGCAGTCTATCACAGTGACACAGAGTCTTGCTGCCATCCAAACCATGCTCAGGGCTGGGTTGGGATGTATCACGTATCTCAGGTGGGCAAGTCTCATTCTCCTGGCATTAGAGACTTGATAGAGTTCAAGGGATTTACTACCCGAAGAGAACTTTACCCAAAGTTCATTCTAATTGTATGAACAGAGAGACTACTTATTTATCTTTTAATCAGGTCATCTCGTTGCTGATGGTGATTCCATTTCCTACCGCCGCTCGGAAGACACGAGCTTCTCTTCTGCGAGTAGCAAGCAGAGCCGAGGGTCAACTGGGTTCAAAATTACAGTTAGGACCCTATTATTTGTTCAATCTAGTGCTGACCGGCCTTAAGACGATGATGCGTGGATATTCTGATGAAGGGGACAAACTACTGAACTACCTGGTATTCTTGTCTTTTCTCTATTGGGATTGTTTCTTATGATTCTTTTACAGGAGAACGGTATTTTCGACGCTTTGCAAAAAGAATACCTCAAGAGCTTCATATTTGCCATTTACCTCGTAAGCCGTATACGGTGAGGTTGTATTCCTTAATCTTATCCAGTCCTTCACAGGATCACAATGATCCGAACAAGTAAGTGCGCATATATTGTGGTGAATAGACTCTTAAATGGATCTGGCAGCATCGTCGAAGCTTATACGTTCAACTTTCAAGTGGAGTGGTATCAATTATCCTTTAAGTCAGATGTTGTTAACTAAATGCGCAGTATCATACTTCTCCGGACACTGGTATCACAGTTCCCATCATGACTTTGGGAGAGGATTTACGTCAGATGTCCCTGAATAATAATAACATTCGAGACAATCCCGTAACGGAAGCAGCCAAGAGAGGGAGGGCTCCAACATTATTAGATGTAAAGAAAAGCGTGAAAGTTCGTCTGACTCAGCTGTTCCTCCGTACTTTAAACTCACCAAACAGTAGGCTCTTCTAAAGACCCTGATACACGTCTCAACACAGATGGATGTTCTGCCTAGTAAGTGCTCAAGATCGAGCCATACGTTAGTCTTCATACTGGTTTATAGAACGCCGCTTCGCTACTTTTAAATTATATTATACCGACAAGGCTCCAGCTGATTACGAACCGCCTCATTTTCAGCCAGGCGACGAAGAGAAGGATAAGTGGTACTTTATGACCCATGACTTGGACGAGGTGCCAGACAAATGGAACATTGGAAAGGTCAACACAGGACATCATTCGTTAGTTAATCACTACCGCATGAGGTTTTGACTTCTAACTGCCCCTCAGGATAAATCTGAGCGTCACTTCTATCGCTACATACCTCCCAGCAGCTAGTTCCCTCAATAATAACACCTTCGGAGGAACGACGTTACGAACTGGTGCCGTACCAGCTCTCACCCCTGCTCAGGAGGCTGGTCTTCGTGCGGCACAAGTAGAACAACAAGATATAGATGCACTATCGAGGAGAATAGCATGGTCTGGAGAGCAGGCTGTCGAATTGGATGACGCAGATGGCGAAGGGGAAGATGATCCCGATTATGTACGCCTGCCTGACGGAACATACAGGAAAAGAATCGCAAGTGATGTCCCCGAGCTTCTGGTACCGAGCGGAATCAGGAACAATGAGACTGGCGTTATCGGACCTCTCTGCGGGCCTGTGGATGCAGAAGAAGCACATTTCACAGGCATGTCGGAAAAGGTGCCCACCAAATTGAACGAACTAGTAAGTGTCCCTTTTTCCTGGTTTCGTGTAATGTCAATATTTTTATTTTCCCTTAAGAATCGTGAGGATGTGAATGAAAAGTCAAATGTCGAACAAACTCAAGTTGTGGACGATCTGCTCATGCAAGATGTTCCCGTGTCTTCTCCTAGCCCTGGAAATCGATCTTCTACAACTATTACTATGGACCCTATATTCCAGTCATCTCGTCATGAATCCAGTTGGTCTTCGCCACCCTTGTCTCCTATCACGAGCGCAATTTCCAGATGCAGTAGCGATGCTACTGGTATCGATATGGTCAAAGAGATGCACACCCAGTCAATTACAGATGAAACTTTGCCCCTCGGTTAGGGACTACTTTCTTTATATACTGACATATGCTGACTTCTGATGATAGACATGGAGACACAAATGGAATCTATCGAGTCATTTAGTGTCAAAGCTGCTGAGAAAGGTCGATCTACTCTCAGACGCACTTCGTTGATGAGCAAGAATATCCCCGACCACGGTCTTGAATGCGAATGTGGCGTCAACGTAGGCTGTTCTTTGTTTTAAGTACTTTGTCAGTTCCGATTTTTACCCGCGTTACCTCGCAGGTCGAGGATTCAAGTTGCTTCTGTGAGGGTGGTTGTGGGAGGTGGTTTCATATTTGGTATGTTCTTCCTTTTGAAATCAATTTCGTCGTCCTCACTGTCGTATCATATAGGTGCATGGGGTAATAACTGTTCAGCAAGTGGAGACAGGGGCCCTGACTCTCTTTCAGATATCATTCCATCGACGATCCTCGTCTGCCTTCGGAATTCCATTGTTTCTCTTGCCGCCTAAAAGCTGCTAACTCCTGGCCGTTGATCACCGACCTATACACTACTATTCTTTCCAAATTTCAAGACCTTTCTCTCTTCAGGTACGCTTTCT
>QLOM01019197.1:0-11279 GCA_003313785.1 Termitomyces sp. MG148 | reverse complement strand
TATACAGTTCCGTGACAAGGATATTTGAACTGCTGTAAGCTGCAGGCTTACACCCAACAACAAGGTGAAGACGGCGGCCCAACGTTGGCTTGAATTCCGACTAGTTCGGTTCATAATATTTATGCAATAACTGTCCACCAACAAAATCATCCCCGCTCTGCCAGTTGTTTAACGTGCAGCACAATCTTTCATCCACGTCTTCGATTTCCTGGTCATGCCAACCATAATGAACCTCACGTTGGATGCTAGCGCTCTGAAGCGTAATTCTTAACTTGAAAAGTCTTTGATGATGTCCACTTATTCGAGTAGTTTTCACCAAGGCTCTTACATGTCTCTCAAAATACGGTGACGAACTCTCTTTGTACGCTATGCCAGACTCATTGTCTCTGTCTGCCACAAACTCCTCCAAGTCAGCGTATTGTCGCTTCAAGTACGAGAAACTCTTTTTTACAAGATATGGCCTGAATGCAACGAGTGGGGATCGGAATGATGACCTCGAGCCGGTCATGGGCGTAACCGGACAGCTTTTGACTAAGGTAGTTTGTATGATTATCCTGAAAATCTGTACTCATGGAATATTAGTCACTGCTATCAATATTGAAACATCGTACCATCGAAAAGACGGTCCAGCGTTGTGAAATGTCAATTATCAATGGTTCACGATCCCAAGCTGGTGGAGGAACACTTAGAGACGACCAGGACGAACTTGAAACGAGATTGATTGTACGACTTTATTGTCAGCATGGTATGTCTGGCTTATTGCACTTTCCTTAGACGAACTGGACTTAGATCAACCAGGTGTAATCAAAACGCATCGTCTGATTCTTCTCGCTCCTGCATCACTCATGGCCCCTGGCATTCCCGCCGCAATGAACGAATCTAATCTGACCATAGGTCCAAAGGCTTTGAAGGATATGCTTGAACACTTTCCTTTAGCCCGAGGCGTTGCATCGGACCCTCAGCTCATCTGGAGCTTTGGGGACGTCGAAGTGGAGCTCCGAAGTCTGGAGTCATCCAGTGATACAAAAGGTTTGAGGGGAACTTTCCTTGTTGCTAGTCGATTGATGAGTCACTTAGGTCGAGCTCAGCTTGCGACTGAACTCGCCATCAGTGCCGAAGAGTTCGATGTGTATAATATCTTCGCACCAATAACAATCGCATTTCATCTGCGTGAATTCAATGTATGTTATTAACAATTTGACACGTGCATCGTCCCGTTTATCGGCTCTTCAGGCCACGATTGCGTATGCAGATTCGATGTCAGTAGCGATTGACCTTCGTTTCACCGATCCTGCGGCTCCTCTCTTCATGGACATAGAAGGGGACAACTTGGAAGGTCTTTTTGTCATCTCTACTAGTCAGGTTCATGGAGTGAGTACGGGGTCATCGAGCCAAAATTATGCTGCCCCAAACGCGAAGAAACGCGAGCGTGAAGAGACCCCTCTGGACATCAGAAATAAAAAACCGATAAAGGCAGTACATCGCGTAGATCCCTGTACACCTTCAGTACCTCCCTCTTTTGGCCACTTGCCTGGCCACACACTACCGACGCCTCAAGCGGCTTCAAGTGATGCACGACCGCAAGGTATGACGAATAACGCGATGGCTTTGGTCCAACTGCAGTTGCCTCAAGAACCATTGTTTCTTCCATCCTCGTCCCAGCTTTCGTCTGCCGATAAAGAGACCCTTCGTGCCACGGGATTAGGGATAGAAACCATGGATGCCAAAGAGTTGGCAGAGTTGTTGGATGGCGAGGGTGAAGAAGTTACGTTCGATTTTACTTTGCGAAATCCAAATGACCACAGCTTGTTGGAGCGGCCAGGAAGCAGTGACGAGTGGCAGCGAACAGAAAGTTTTGAGCTAGAATGCGATGCTGCAGGAATACCCCCAACCCAAAATACAGAAGATGTGAAGGTGAACGATTGTGTACATCCGCCGAAAAACATGATTTTCTAACATCGTTTTTAGTCGTTCCGAGCTCTCTTTGACGATTGAGATTGTTTTATCACACGAGCACTTTGATATTTTGTACGATTCACGTGGAAGGGGCTACAGTATGTTGTACAATAAAGCGTGTATAGCTCATACACCATTACGCTTTCGAGTGCAAACCTTCAACTAAATTAATCTGCATAGCACCCATGAGAAATGTAGTAGATTTTCCAATCAGTTTGAGAGCTTACCTCCGCAACGCTGAGTGTTCGAATTTCGCCGGGTGCTGACACATTTCCAGTTATGGCACCTACACCGACTTCAATGGCCCGACCGATAGCCCCTTTAGTAGGCATCCAATATCTGATCTCGTCAGGTAACACTTCAATTACAGAAATACGTGGATCCGACTCGTCGCCTCTGTGAACACCATCCCTAAGATCGCCAAAATACGCCGAGACGCTACACCATGGCTTTGAACGACTCGTCAATATCAACATGTAGAGCACGTACTATGAAGACCAATACTTCCTGATAATATCTTTATCTCGTGTAATTCTTGCCTTCCCGGAGAAGCTAATAACCTTGAGAAAAGACTGTCAAGTATACCGACAAACTCACGATGCCCAAGCAGTTGAGTCAGTGCTGAAGAACGAAACATTCACATGTGCGTCATTCTCAATTTCGTGAAACTTGTGCGACACATTGTTCGCCAAAAAGACGAGATTTAACTGAGTGTCGGTAGATGCTGAATGGCAAGAGTGAGAGAAATCATGAGGGGGAGATTAGCGCCATACGAGACACTGGAGTCATTGCCCGGGAGTGAAGGCTTCCATCAGAGGAGCGCGTTGTGAGCATGCCTACTTTAGCATCTTTGATAATCTCATGAAGGCCTAGAAAAGGGTCAATACCCTGAAAGGAGATCTGAGGTGACGATTAACACAACCTTTTATCTTCTCCTGAGGGGTATGTACGTTCTTTTCGGCGTTGGCGGTATATGGGTCAAGTTCTGGTGAGGACATTGTGGTAAGGTGGAAAGAAAACGGCAAGGGAGGTACTCTTATAGAAGGGTGCAGAAGTGACGTCAGTCTATGTCAGAGTCCGAAACGCGTGGCGCGTTTATCATCGTCATTAATGAGGAGTGTGAGGAGTGTCAATAATATGTAAAACAAATGAGATATATACAAGGTATGCACATCTACTGCAATCCGGGAATCGATGAGGTAGGTGTCGATGGTGACATTGCTTGTGGTACTGCGGGATAACACAATCAGTAGAGTCGCTAAACAGCATTAAACTACTCACAAGGTGCTAGCTGTGGTCGCTGTCCTTCGCTGAACACCCGAGAAAGAAGGACACCGACACCCTCGAACACACCGAGAAGTATACCACAGGCAATTGCTGACCCCAACGCAGATTTCGGCCCACCTGGAAAAAGTGTTAAAAGAGCAGCACAAAACCACTCCAAGGCAGCTACAAGCCACTTACTTCTAGCCGCAAGACAGCCGCCCGTCATAAACCCCGAAATAATGGCGTTCCATGCATCTTCTTTCTGCCGCCACCCTTTCACAGCGCAGTCAAATGTCGAGAACATACCACCCCATACTCCAAAGTTTCCGCCAGTGACAGGTGCTCGTGCTTTTATGGACGAAATTGCACCGACAAAGCGCTCTCCCTTCACCAAATCTTATTTCCTGCGTCAAATAATACGACATCTTAACTCACCCTCGGAGAGTTTCTGGCGCCCTTGATACCATACCATATACCACCTCCAACCGCACCCATAGAAAATGCTCCGCCAAAGTCGCTGAGAATAACCCATGGGCTGGAAGAACCGGGAATTAAGCGGCAAACAAAAAGACAAAAGTAAAAGCTCACCATGGATCTCTTGTATGATCTGCGTGAGCCATAGTCCAAAAATAAAAGAGAGAGGAGAGAAAAGGTAGATACAGATAGTTGTGATAGTTGGCAAAACAGGAAAACGGTGTGAAACTTTTTTCCACATTTCGCACGTGCTGAGCGATCGATCATGTGATCTGAGACGCGCTCTAGCTCTGTTCGTTTGTTTAATGTTTAAAGTCAGCAACCATGACTGCTACACCCTCGTCTGCCACACGCAGACTTGCACAGCGCGTCTATGTCGATGTACCACCATCACCCTACACAATCGCTCCATCTTTCCCTATGGCCACTATGCCCAGACTAATCGGTCTTACGCTCAAGGAAAATACGAATACGTCGGCCTTGCGGCCCTCCAGTGATATTCCTGTAATGAAGCGAAAGACCTCAGAAAAGGATTCAATATTGGTGAAACCTACACATGCGAAGAAACAAAAGTTCGTCGAAGAGTCTGAAATGTATGCAACTCAGCATAAGGTCTACACAACTACAAATGCTTGCCCTGAGTTCCCCGATGGCTTTATCTATTGTCATCAGTGCTCCAGAAAGCGTGATGTGACCGGTATCTTGACTTCCTCTTTGATCATTGACCGTCAGCTCACCAATAGACATCCAGCCTCAATCCATTGTACTTCGGTGAAAATTGTTAAAGGCGTCAAAAAAAGGTGCAATATTAAATTATGCGACCGATGCTTGAAGAAGCGATACGGCGAGGAGCCTGGAAAAATCAAGATTGTTGGTAATGACGGGGTATGTGCCTTCATGTAAGTCACACCATAACCATCGAGGTCGTTTCTGAGTTGTTAATACACATAGATGCCCGAGATGCCGTAATATATGTACCTGTTGGAGATGCAAAAAGCTTAAAGGCTCTTCTGCTCGGTAAGTACAAAAACCCGCATGATTACTCGCTTAGTTATCATCGTTAGAAAACCATCCGCAATGGAGCAATCCTTTTTAGCTCTGAGTCCTCTTAAGATGACGAAAAAAACAGTTGAAGTCCTTATCACCACAACGCCCTCAAGAAGCCTGTATTCCACAATCTCTAATCCTACTGCGAAAGCAACAATGTCTGAAACCACAAAGCTTGAACTTGATACAGTCAATACAACGACGCAAAGAAAAAGCGGAGCGAAATCCAAGCAACAAACGCTACAACAGATGTTACCTCAGTCATTGCCCGAACTGAAGTGGATCGAAATACCCACACATCTGAATCTGGATGATGCCAAGTCTCGCTTAGATATCAGGGAATTCATCCTTCGATTTGCGTCCGTCATGGAGCCGTCAATACCTCGTACCCAGCTCGCCGAGTTAGACGATCTCGGATGCGACTCAGATGACAACGAAATGGTGCCATGGGTTAGTGACGCTTGTGTTAAATCAATTATTCTTGGACTTTTAGGGATGCTAGCCACTTTGAAGGGAGACATACAAAAGGTTTTGGGTACTGTCAATCTTTTTTACACTAACATTTAACGTCTCGTTCTTTTACAGTGTATTAAGTCTGTCGTTGGTGACATACGCGCTACGGGGAATAACTTGAATAAGATTTGGCTCATCCTTACTAGGCTGCAGAACGCCACTGACAATCTTACACAACTATCGTTTCCCGATCCTCTACCTATGCCTACTTCTGTTATCATCCACAATACTCGCACGACACGCAGAACTTCCGAGGCAAATGGTGGTTCGCATGCTACAATTGGACACACAGCACAGATGATTCCAGTCATTGAGGCGCTCATCGAGGCGGCGCTCATGACTCCTATCGTCCGCGAAGAACTGGATAATGGCTTGAAAGAAGCTAAGGAGGTGACACGCGAGGTGCAGAAGGCTATAAGAGAAGAGAATGATCGGTGGGATGCTGAACGCAAGTCGTTCGAGCCTCCAAAAGAGACATCTGAGGAGGCCTTGAGGTCTATAAGTAAGGCTCAAGGAGAGGTATGGTTTTCACTGAGCATTCTACTCTTTCAGGTGTGCCTGACATCCAAATCATTAGGAGATTAAAGTCAAGCGGGAACTTCACAAAATGCGTATTCGGGATCTTGAGAATGCCTTAAGACTCGTTTCACCTGTATTTGCGCCGCGTTTCTCACCTTTGGGAATTGATAAAGCGGGACGTGTGTATTGGGCATCCTCTCCAGGTGTCCTCGAGCGGAAAGCTGCTTTGGACTTCATCACATCGACTACAGTCAGTAAAAAAGGGAAAACACGCGTTGTGCATGATGGTGCGCCTAGAGAGTGGCCTTGGTTCGTGGCAGTCTGGGGTAAGAAGATGCACACTGTAGGAATCGATCTCAAGGCTGTGGAAGATGACAACGAGCGATGGTGGGCCTTTACAGATCCATTCGAGATTCGAAAGGTCGCGGATTGGATCAGAATTGATGCTGCAATTGACCCCAATAGTGATGCAGATGCCAATAAACCACTTACTTCGTTGGTCAAGGGTTTGAACGAGTATGCGAAATTATTAGACTGGAGGCTTAAAGAGGACAAGTATGGAAGTGTAGCTGTCTGAGAGGCGACCTCCATGATGTACATTTTGCGGAACGGCTGGGAGATACTTCACTTTCTTCGCGTATATACCCTGTAAATGTTTGTATACTAATAGCAATGTACATTCACTTGACCGTAGTTCGTCAACCAGAGTTCGATTGTTCTTGAGCTTCATCACCCCGACTATAAACTTGAAAGTGCTGTGTCATCATTGACTGCAAGTCGTTCACTGTCATTGTGCGCTCAATAAAAAGTCCAAGTCTGTTGGCAAGGCGGGTTGCTAGAACGTGTTTGCACTATTGTTGTGGTTGCGTTAGAGACGGTATCTCTGAAAGTGACACGTACCATTATGTGAGATCCTGACGAGAGTACGGCGTAAGAAAAAGCAGGACAGGTACAGTAGAATGGTGTCGAGGATACTGTCATGTCTAGGAAGACTGTGTATATTTCGGTAGAGCCAAGGATTTCGTATCGCGGGTAAGTAAATGGATTTGAGTACTTAATGACTGTCAACTACGTTGGGACACACTGTGAAGCAGAAAAGGTAAAACGGTACGTACCGTTCTCGCGATCCAATAGATTGAAAGCTCCCGTTACAACTGTTTCCGGAACAACCGCATACAGCTTAAGGATATGCTGGTCAGACACTGATGTAGAAGCAATTAATTTATTCCAAGCATGTGAGATAGCTAATCCTACATTCCCGATTGTTGATAGTTTCTATAACAGCATCTACAACTCGGTGAAGTTCAGCGGAGGGCATCCTAAGTCTTTGGAAAAGATTACTTTGGGCGCGCGCGGACCGAAATTTTCCCGCGCCCCTTTCAGTCGCCCCCTATAATTTTCAGCCCAATTTTCGGCGGGTTACTCACTCTATTCTTGCCGCGGTTTATTAATTGAAGTTCTCTATAATTGCCTACCCACGGACATTCTTGGAACATTGTATGACCTGACGTACCTGCCGTCTCAAATACGTGCCGAAGCGGAGATAAAACCGGCATCGTAACAAAAGTTTTGCATAAGCCACACTGTCGATGTGGTTTGTGATGTGGCTGTGTAGAAATTAGCAGATTCCCGAAAAGTTCATATCTATGCTTTATCTACTGGTTTTTGCCGATGTTCATCATGACTTTCGTCTTCCCGAATTGCAATCTGTTGCAGAACTCCATAGATTTTCTTTGTCATTGCCCGAAAACTCGGAAGACAGGGATCCCACGAGGCCATACATGGTTATAGGCCTAGAACACGAAGACAACGCCTTGATACTTGCCAGGAGATGTATTCTTGTCAAGTAAGTGGTATCACGCGACTCTGAACTGTTCTAATCATATCATGTCGCGACTAGATTCGTGTACGAATTCTATGGCCAGGGATCCACCTACGATGAGCTTCATACATCTACCCGGAAAAATGAAGCAAAATGGGCTCCCTATATTCCTGAAACGTCATTTAGGTTTATTGTTACAGCCCATAACCATAAAATACCACAGCTCAGGCAACGTAATGTGGTCGAGAGCTTTGCCTATATGAACCTCCTTGGCAGGATTGAAATGAACAACCCACAAGTTGTGTTTGGATGCTTCGAAGAATGTGTGCATTGATGCGATATTTTCAATGTGTGAAGCTACGACTTACTCAGTGCAGACATGAATCGAAATGGGATCGTTAGGAGCAAACACGAAGGCGACGGTCATTTTAGGCAAGCCTATTTCGGCAGGCTGGTAAGTTTGTAGATCGGCCACTTTTGAATGAGTATCTTGATGTTTCCTTTAGTTAGAAGAAGGATCAGCACGCCATCTCGTCGGTAAATTTGATGTTAAAAAACGAGTATACTATGGGAATACGAGCATGGAGGCAGAAATTTCTTTACTGATGGCAAATCAGACCTTAGTGCGTAATGCTAGCGTGCGCTCATTTTGCTTCTTCCTATTGAAAGAAATGCTGGCTTTTAGGCGGCTCCTGGGAAGCTGATATACGATCCGTTCATGGGTACTGGAAGCATGGCATATGTGAGGATTCTGATACGTTTTTTTTGTCGTTTTCATCAAACTGGGCCAGACGACGTCACACTTCGGTGCCCTTGTTTTTGGTTCTGACATTGATGGCCGTCAAATGAGGGGTAAAGGTAGAATCAACCTCAATTTACTAACTGGATGCCAACCATAGCATTGCACAGGTACTCGCCCTGGGGTAATGCGTGCCGCACGCCAATATGGAACAGAATCGCGTATTATGGACCTTTGCACTTTTGATATGACGCGAAATCCTTGGCGTTGTGGTAGCCTCTTCGATGCGATAGTGACTGACCCACCTTGTGAGGACTCAGTTATAACAACAGGGATGTAAAGCTCTGAGCTATCTAGATGGAGTACGAGCGGGTGCAAAGCGCCTTGGACGTAAGAAGGAGATGAGTGGAGACAAACTAAAACAGATGCTCGAATACCGTAACTTACCTCGGACGTAAGTATCTCACCTTTCACCTACCTCTAAACATCTCTTAAGACATTTCTTTCGCTAATCAGTCCTTCCAGCGATGACCAGCCGTATTTTCCTCCGACCAAGCCATATGAGTTGTCTCATCTTGCTGTGGACTTAGTGCTTCTCGCAAGATATCTACTCAAACCAGGAGGTCGACTGATCTTCTTTCTCCCAACAGTCACTGACGAGTATGAGGAAGTTGACATCCAAACAATGCTTTGTGAAGGTATGGAGGTTATCGCAAACTCTCTACAAGATTTTGGGTCATGGGGCCGAAGGGTGAGAAAAGTTCAAGACTTCCAGATTTATTGTTATTGATAGGCGGAAACTCGCTGAACCTTAGCTGATTACGATACGGAAAACGACGGAACGTGATTACGAACAGCCGTCATTTGAGCACCAAGAGAACCCTGCAGTGATCACGCACATACCCGCGCATAAGGATTTCCGAGAGAAGTACTTCCAAGGTTTCAAAAAAGAGGATGAGACGGACGACAAAGATACAGTCGTAAGATCATAAATGACAGGATATTAAAGAATGTAATAGTCGTGTAGGTATAATCGTGTGAAGATGATGTGTGAATGTTACTAGGTCGTTGATTGAGTTCTTCAATGCCCCTGAAGCTTCTCCTCGTCGCGTTCTTTACGTATTTGTCTCCCATGCAGTAGTAACACAGAGGCTGCACAGATCATTATAATCGTGCCGTTAAAGATCAGGGCACGGCGCATGTTGAGTGGAGGATCAGCGTCAGGTCCAGCACGAAGGGCACCTTCAACTGCGCGCGAGTTCAGAGTGTGATTTAGAATTCGAAGGAAGATTGCAAGAAAACGACGCACCAAGCACGAATACAACTCCCAACAGGTTACACCTAGGCCCACAAACAGGTAAAGACTCCAGATGATTTAATCAGTACTAATAAGGGATACTTACGAAAACCACAATATCGCGGAGCTCGCGTTTGCGTTACGCGTGAGTTCGCACCCAAGCTCAAGTCCAACAGGGAGCATTGTCACGGAACATACTCCAAGTATTGTCATGATAGTGTACAAGCCACCTAAATTGTGGGGCTTGACTGCCCAAATAAGTGATAGCCACGCGGCACCGACGATAGGAACAAGAATTTTGGAAGTTCTTGCAAGGTGATGGGTGAACACCCTGTCAAAAAGGGGTGCGGTGACGATCGCGGCAACGATACCTGTGAGAAGGAGGCAAGCGCCGAGAAAACCACTTTGGTCTGATGTATAACCAACTGGTTCCTACTTGGAGAAGAAGTTACTCAATCGGCTTTATAACAAAAGGTCGTCTTACCATAATCTGCGCCGTGAGGATTGCAAATGAATTGGCCCTGTTGGATAATCACTATGAACTCATTGATAAAGTGAGTAAAACCGTTAACCCGCCAGCAAGGGAACCGAAGATGAGAACTATGATTGCGAAATCGAGCCGTTCGCGAGGGGTCATATAAGCTTCTTGAGACGTCTTTAGCCCAAGCATGGCGTGGATAAGACTCTTTAATGGTGGTGATGTCTTGGACCCAGCATAAGCTGTGGTTTGATGTCAGAATGACGGTTTCCCTAAGCACGACAGCAACCTACTAGGCGGTGTAGGAGGTGCAGAACTAACCAAAAAAATGGATGGGGTCACAACGGTAGACAGTATACCGAGAACAAGAATCTGGAACAGAAACTTGACAATCAACTACTTTGGTGTCCCGCGATGGAAAGACACATACAGATCGTCGAGTGTCACCGACAAGGGGGCTGATAAGCTGTCCTACGGCTCCACCAATTGGATTTGCTAGATTGTCGATTACTGATGAAAAATGGACGTTCGACATTGAAACATACCAATGGCGATAATCATAGTTGCGGTAGTTCGACCATTCAGGTTGAACCATGTCTCAGAGTACTTGGGTCCTACGACTTGATAGATAGGCTGCGCGATCGCGGCAAAAAACTGTGGAGTTATGTAAGTTATCAGGTCACACACGCTAATGCAACCAACCTGGCCGATGATGACAAGAGCATAAGAGTGTCGTGTCGAGAGAGATTTGGCTGTTCCCGCATACCGAATCCATGCAGATATGAGTAGTGCAACAGCCGCTAATTCACACTTTCCGATGTTATAAGAGACATGACAAGTGTGGCATGACTGAATAAACACGCACGCAGCGCCGGATACTGTATTTAGAGACCAAGATAGGAACTCCTAGTGCCATTGGAAGGTAGGTAACGGCCACGATATTACCTAACCAATTAACTTCATCCAGCGTGAATCCAAATTCTTCCGCCACTATTTGCAACAAACCCATCAATGTAACAAAAATCTAAGACATGGAGAGCGGTACTATTGTTGGATATTGGGCCAAACCACGGCCAGGACATGGCAGTGATAACATTCAACAGTACCTATGATCAGTAAGTAGAGCGTGAAGTAATATCCTTGAATACGGACGCACGAGACCTATCAG
>QLOM01019172.1:0-10022 GCA_003313785.1 Termitomyces sp. MG148 | reverse complement strand
CTTTTACCTGACCCTTGAAAGATTTTGAGATCCGATATCACCACATGGATGAAATCGATAGCCCCTTAAAATGGGCACCTGACTGACGAATAAGACCGCGAGCCAACCGATTATAAGCACATTATAACGACGGCAGCTGTATGCTACAGCTCAGATTTTTATACTGGGTACAACGCTCGGGGAGTCACTTTCATGCACAGAGCTGATAAAGATGGTCAAATTTCTACCTTGCAACCGTTATCCAAACTAGTTCAAAAGAGATTGGAGTTGTTTCACAACCGTACCCTTGAACGTTATCGAACACGAAGATCTTGGAACTGCCATTATTACGACGTCCTTCAAGGCTTCCAAGATAAAATAGGCTGTATTGTAAGCTTTCGGTACAGGAGTCTGGTGTAGTCTGGTGTTCTGCTGTCGGATGGAGACTCGATTCGAAACAAAGACGAGACGGAATTTTTTATAGACCGGTGAGTCTGGACCACGGAGAGGTTGAACGTTGGAACGTTAGATCTTGAGCTATTTACCTTTGAAAGGTAACAAACCGGTTTAGTGGGGCTTGTGATCCTTTGAGATGGATCTGTATTACAATATACCTGTAACAACCTGGATTTGACGTGAACGAGTATTAACGGGCAAACTCTGCGGCACTTCAGACTATTGTCTTCAAACTTAAGACGTTGTTTACGCCCATCGTACACTTTCAAACCTAGCCAAATATTTCAGTCAGAGTTTTCGCGAGACTGCAAGAGATCCTTGAAAAGTAGAGATCAGTGTGAAACAATGAACAGCGGCTGTTGCCCGCGCTAAACATGGGGACGAAAGAGTAGCAGAAAAAAAACACGCTTCGAGGGATGGGAGGATAAGACGCTAGATGAGAATCCATATTTTCTAGGACGAAACGAGCAGACTTCTGTAAGACGTAGCCATATGTGGAATCGGACGCCTTGCTCTAATTAAGATCCATAAGTTCCGCCAATTCACGCTCTTCGTCTTCCGTCATCTCGAATCCGGCCTTTTGGATGCATGGAGTCGGAGCTGACGCAGGTATTCCCTGCTCCTTGTGTGTAAGAGGGGAAGACAGGAGTTCTGCATAGTCAATTAGTTATTCATTTTTCTAAGATAAAACCTGAACCGTACCACTAAGCCTCCATTTGCGGATAGTACCATCTAAGCCAGTGGTAACAATCCATGGTTCTATCCGAGTCATACCATCAGTTCCAACAGTTGCTCGCTTCCAGAGGCGAATCGCTGTGATATCATGCCAGTGTGCATCCATCTCTCTAATGAGCTCTGGCTCATCAGCGGTTGATACATCGTACACTCGCAATATATCACCCGCTCCTGTTAGGAGATATGGTTCTCCGAGTTCTGTCAAAGAAAGTGGAAGTACAGATCCGACGGATACAGGATGCTCTATCTGGGGTGGAGGTTTTTGGAGAGCACTCATGGATGCCCTATTCAGCATCTGCACGGTCCCATCCACAGATGCTGTGTACATACTCCGTCATGAGTAGTCGATTGTGACTGGGAACTCGTACCTGTCCAGAGATAGTCGGAGCCGTACCAAAGCTCATTGATTCTTGTCCTATGATGCTTAAGTTCCTCTTGTAGCGTGCCATACCATGATGGCGGGGATCCTCCATCTTTTGTTAGTAACCAAAATTTGACAATACCCATAGTATCTGCAGTATACAAAACAGCGGAGGTGTCAGAGCGCGTGATTGCATGAAGACATTCGACAGGTCGTGTATGCGAAGAAATAGAGCCCAAGCTTCTCAGAGGCTTCTTTTCTAGTGGTGTAGTAAGGTCCCTGAGTGTATGTCATTCACGGTCAGCGATAGAATTGTACTTGACCACTGTACACACACCAGAACCGTACAACCTTGTCTGAGCCAGAAGAAATCAACAAGTTATGAGATGGTAGGACAAACAAGCCCTTGATAAAATCGCTATGAGCATCTATTGTTGTCGAGATCAGTTCCTTTGTCTAGGAGAAAAGAGTAAGTAATAAAGAACAGACACGAAAGGCGAAAGAATGTACGTCTGTGTTCCACACTCTGATAGCCTTCCTCAGTCAGCCAATCAGTCGCGTGTCATCAGCTAAGAAGAGCGAATCATTCACCCGGTCCCAAGAACCCGTGATGAGAATCTTAATCTTTCTGTCACCAGATCCCGGACCCATTGCAAATGCTAGGGTTGTTACAGGGCCAGTGTGCCCTTTATAGATTTGAACAGTTTTACCAGACTATCAGGACAGAATTCATCATCTTCAACTCGCTCGCTTGGTGTCAAATACCTCCAAATCGAGTTTTCTCACAACAGCAGTGTTCTCGGCGATCCAGACGAAGTTTTCGTGTACTTCAATAGCCAGAGCTTTTCCATTGAGTTGGATTGGAGAGCCGAGGGTCTTTATCCTTTCCGATTTTTGACGACGGGCCTTGGATGCCCCTTTTAGATGAAAGTGCAGTTGCGAGCAAGAAGGTGACACACTTCGTCCAGGATTAGCTGAGCCTCGGAAACGAGGAAAGTCGATACATCGTTCGCCATATTGGAGGTACCTGGAAGCGGTGATCGCATACATACACAAGCTTATATAACACCTGTATAGGGGTCACAGCTTGAACAAGGTTCTAAGTTAGTGACCCAGATCAGGTCAGAAAGAATTTAGTCTATAACGATACACGGTGGATGAGACACAAGGAGCTACACTACTTGGAGTGCAGGAGGGAAGTGACTACGAATTATACACAAAGCGATTTATCAAGACGTTTGTAAGGTGTAAGGAAGACAGTATATGCGCCAAAGCAAGACAAAAGGGCGAGTGTAGTTGGATACTAATTGATACAACTCCAAGCACGTAAATTCAAACCACGAGGAACGGAAAAAAATTTAGGTCTGGATCAGCGAAAGCTGCGAAAATAAAGATAAAGGAACTATCAAAAAGATGGAGAACGAATCGTGCTGTGAGAGAAGGTGGCGTGTTCGAAAGACACACAATGAAAACGAAGGTCCTTGCTCGCCAGGATAAGGAAAGATGTCATTGTTGTTAGAACTCAAGAAACTGGTAAGCTATAGGGTCGAAGCGTTGATGAAGGGCAAGCGGCTGTTCTTCCTTTATCAAACCAGGCATTTCTTCTGGTGAAGGGAGAGGCTGATGCACAAAATGACGAGTGTCATCGAGAGACGAGGTGTGAGGGATAATCGGAGCCTATAGAGAGAAATTGTCAACGGGAACAGGGTAAGTTGAAGATCGATCTCACGTTAATCTCACGGCGTTCCAATGCAGACCAATCAACGCCTCTGAACCATGGGTGATCTAGGATATCCTGAGGCCCTCCAATCATGTTTCCAAGGCGTTTCGTTCTGTCGGGATTCAAGAATGCTCGAATGAGGTCTCGCGATAAGGGGTCCATAGTTCGTGGCCAATGAATATGCCCACTCAAAATCTTTTCATAGATGCCGTACGGCGATTCGTCAAAAAAGGGGGGATAACCAACGAGCATTTCATAACAGAGCACGCCGCATGCCCACCAATCTGCTGCTTTACCATGGCCATCAGATTGAATAATTTCGGGAGCAAGATATTCAGGAGTGCCACATAGAGTCCACGTCCGGTCGTCAACAATTTTAGCAAATCCGAAGTCAGTCAAGCGAAGATAACCGCGGGCGTCAAGAAGTAGATTCTCAGGTTTGAGGTCACGATAGATGATGTTAAAGGAATGTAAATATTTGAGAGCCAAAATGATGGTTGCTAGATAAAAACGAGTAACGTCTGGTGTGAAGCGGCGGGCGCGTCGGAGATGTGTGAAGAGTTCGCCACCAGGAACATAAGACATCAACATATAAACGTTAACGCTGTCCTGGAAGGTAGCAAAAAGGTCAACCACGAAAGGGTGGGACACCCGTGAAAGGATGTATCGTTCTGCGTTGACATGTTCGACTTGACGGAGCTTTACGATGTCAGTTTTGCGGAGGACTTTCATCGCAAAGTGGGTCTGTGTGCCTGGATGCGCTGTGAAAGATCGATGCCTAACAAGGAGGACTTTGGCAAAGGTACCAGAGCCTTCCACAAGGAATTAGCTGATTTTTGCAAGACTACGAAGATACCAACCTAGAGTCCCCCGTACTTCGAAGTCCGATAGTTTGAGACCTGACTTCTGTAGATGTACCTGCTCATCCTCCAGAAGTCGCAGCGGGCGAGTTGGCGAAGCCAACATCGCTGTATCCTTGTCAACGTCCATTTCCGTATCTGATCGAGGAGAAATAGCCGTGTCCGTTCCGGCCATACCAGAGGCCTTGGGGTTCATAGTATCGTTGTTCTGAACCTCTTCATCTGCCGTCTTTGTATCACCACCTAAATCACTGTTGCCTGGAGAGAGGGGCGGTGTCATTGGAGCCTTAACAATCAGACTCAGAAAGTCTCGCGAATTGGAGACATATGAGTTAGCTAAGGAGGGTCTGCGGCTTCCGGCCTCAGAAGTAGCTGTTGAAGTGTGTGGAATCACAACCGCAAGGGGAGCCATGGGTAAGGGAGCAAACTGCACTGATTTTTGTTGCGAACAAAGCAGAGGAAAGTAGGACCAGAGATGGAAAAAATGGTATAAGAGAGCCAATAAGCAGATGTAACCAATGTTAAGCCAAAAAACCACTGGAACTACGGCCAGAAAGGATGGCAGTTCTGAATAGGTGTCAGGAATGTTATCCGGAAAAGATATGGTTAAAACTCGTACGATTTTCAGTATCGGGGTGCACGGACTGCACTATGGGTTGGAATTAGTTGGCGAAAATGGTAGCTAGACAATGAAAAGTCCGAAGGGCGAAAATCATGCAGTCACTGGACAGCAGCAAGCGACGTTCAATATGGCATCAAAGTTTCACGCGTGGCAACGATATGAAAAATCATGTGATCTGTGATGCACTTTCATTTCGACACCCTCATGGTTCATGTTATTCACAGTACTCGTCCCATGTTATACACCAAAGGCAAATGTCGGAGCACCGTACAAGCTTGTCACAACTCCAACGTCTCCTTCCTCACCAGCACCTGCGGCGACATAGAGTGGTACAAAATGCTCTTCTCTGGGATGAGAGGCGCGGAAACCTGGATGACTTGTCAGTTTTACCATCGCTTCCTTGCGCTTGTCGGCCTGACAATGGTGATTAACACAAGTACAATAGTGAGTTGATGTGCATATGCGTACATCTGGTGTGGTGACAGCATCAAAGATGGCTCGGTCAAACTCTCGGTGTACAGGTCGACAGTTGTCAGGCGAGAAGGAAGCAAAGTCTCGCAAGTTGTGGAAGGTCAGTCCACCAGATATAATCAAGATCCCTTCTTTCCTAGATTGCACTGCGTTCAAATATCCTGTTAACCAGTTTTTGTAAAGAAATGCCAACCTCAATTTAGCAACGGCCTTCCCCAAGGCCCAATTTTTCTCTGGACTTAGGCTTGAATCAATTGAGACTTGCACAATAGGGACGCCAGTAAACTCTTCCCCAAACATTAATCTGAAAGGAACGAAGACCCCGTGATCCAGGCCAGGGCCTTCGAACCCGCGTCCATCTTCACCGCGGGCCTCAAGTTTGGATGTAGTCCTCGCAGATTGACCAGCCTGTATCGGTGTATAAGATGGATATCAAATTCCGCTTTAGCCACGAGATATGCCCGACCTCGTGATACAGCTGTACGATGCGTTGTGAAAGCTCCGAATCACCTTGAGATTTGAATTTCAAGTTGTACATGGAAGGCTGGAATCCGTAATAATCCATTAAAAGCGGGTTTTCGTCTCCATAGTCAGTCACTGTCCTGAAGTTTGATCAACCTACCAAGGTAAGATCAGAAAGCAACACACCGAGACGGGTTCCAGAGGTTTCCCAGTGAGCGCTGAAAACAACGATTCCCCTAGGCTCATACTTCTTCAGCAGTGCAGGACCGAAATCCTTGAGAAAACCGGCCAAAGGGCCGGTCGGACCAGAGTAAGAGCTCAGTCGGCCGTGCAGATGGGCCTCAGACTCAGGGAACGCTAAGAACGGAGATCCATGAGCAAGGAAAAAGGCGGGAATGTTGTTAGGAGTCGAAGGGAGGGATTCTATGGCTTTGCGCCATTCTGGTTGCGTAGTAACAGTCTGAACCGCCATTGTGAGAATGAGATATACTACGAAGTGGAGGATGATAAGCAAGAGACTGAATTTCAGCATGTACAAAGATAGCATCATCACACGCCGATGAGAAGAACACATGCTACACGCTTGTCATCTTGCTCAAGTAGGAGCGTGATTCTGCTCAGTACTTAAGTATGTTGTCAGTTTGAATCTCAGTCATTGTCAAGGATCAACCGCGTTTGTTGCTTGTCAATGTCACCATTGAATTTGCTGCGTGACTGGCTCTTTGTTTGTCCGCACCATATTTCTGACGTCAAACATATCACATCCCATGGCGAGCCGCCCTCCAAAAGTCGGTGGATGGCTGCAGGGTAAAACTGTGAGGAAGGGTGGAGTAGGCTCGTCCACGAGTACTACGCGGTCCTCGACACCACAGGTCCAAAGTACTTCGACAACCGTCTTCGGAGGTGGCGTCAAAGATCCCTCAGGACGGACATCCGAATATTTCGTTAGTCCATGCTTTATCCTCGACACAACTTCTTACAAGCATATAGTCAATGGATGATCAATGTCCGGTATGCAAGAGTGACCGTTATCTGAACCCAAAGCTCCGTTTGTTAGTCAGCGCGTGTTATCACAAAATGTGTGTGCGTAGTGTGGCTCTCGTTTTGCATGAGTTGAATATAAATCTCTTAACTATAATGACTATCTCAGGTGCGAGTCATGTATAGACCGTCTCTTTACGCTTGGTCCAGCTCCGTGTCCTCTTTGTAATAAGGTCCTCCGCAAACTTGCTTTCATGCCACAGACGTTTGAAGACCTTGGCGTCGAGAAGGAGGTCGCCATTCGAAGACGAATTGCGAAAGAGTTTGTAATATATAACACTCGGACGCATCGTAAAGAGCTGAATTTTGACAGGTTTAACAAACGACGCGAAGATTTCTCTGACTTGCGAACATACAATGACTACCTTGAAGAAGTCGAAGATATAAGTCAGTCTGTATCTCGTATTAGTTCTTGGCCTCATCCTGCTGTAGCGTTTAATCTCATAAACGACATCGACATAGCAAAAACAGAAGCTCGTATACAAGCGTATCGTGAAGAGAACGCGGCACTTATTGAACTCAACATTCAACGGGAAGAAGCCTATGTACAAGCTTTGAAAGAGCAAGAAGAGGCAGACCGCAGGGAACGGGAAACCAGGGCAATGGAACTCCGACGCGAAGAGGAAGAAGAGCGCGAAGAGCGCGAGAAGGGGAAAAGGGAGATTATTGACAAATTAGAAACAAGTGACAAGAATGCATCGAAGATCATATCAAAATCTCGCGCGAATGCAGCAAAAAAATCCTTGGCGCGTTCGACTTCGGTGTCAGTGTTGCAAAGTAACGCCAAACTACTACGGTCGAGAGCAGCACAGAGCACAGTTATCCCTGATGCTCCACATGTGCCACTAGACGACGACTGGTATGCGTACGAAGATATGTTTGAGCTCAAGGATGGAGGTTATCAGGACTTCCTAAGCGAGGCAGTCCGAAAGGATCGAGAAGGGATCATGAGGGGTGGTGGTTATCGAATAGAGGAAGCGTGGCAGAGGGCTCTACGAAGTGCTGTTGCAGCACTGGACTTACCTCCTCTTTCTGGCCTGCCCAACACCGTGCCTGAAGAGACATCTGGCGGAGATATCATCATGACGTAGATGAAAAGTAATTCTATGCAATATTTTGTAGTGCCAACTAGGTATGTAGTGGAAAGTTCGTAGCCAAAACATCAGTATTTGGTACTGACAACTTTCTTACTATCGAGTTTGTCTCTCTCTGACAATGGCTGCGCCATAGGAAAGTATAATATTTGATATTCCATACGCCTAAGTCCTAGTGAGCGAGTAGGCACCAGAGAAAGTTGTCTACACACCCAAGGACTCTCGGAGGCAATCTCAAACGATCTAAAAACTGGTGCAAAGTCTTGGCCGAATTTTCAAAGTTACCAAGCACTTGCTTGATTTTGCCTTCCCATGTCTTTTTTTGGTTTTGTTCAGGTGAAGATTCGCTGACAAGTACTGGGACCTCGTTGCCGTCATCGATAGACATGACGATTTCTGATGAAGAACAAGAACGTTTGGTAGGTTGTAATGAAAGTGAGCTTCCTGAGGGCCTTTTTTTAGAGGAAGTATGCCGAGTACAGAGAACAAGAGCCATATGTTTAGTTGCGTTGTCAAATCTCCTGGTAGTCATTTGGAGATTAGTGAAGGGTTTCAAACAAGAGTTAAACTAATGGCCCTCACATGGAAGGATCAAACATCAACAACTTAATTTTGCCGGTCTTTGTCACTTCATACCCTACAATAGTCCGGGAATGGCCTTGATGTTGGAGGATAATAGGCATTCGATCTGTTACAACAATTGGAGAAGCACCGCGAAGAGCATCGTTGATGCTGACTGATTTGGCAGAATCTTGTTTCGATGAAAAGTAGTCAACTATCCAATCCTTCACAATATCAGCTCCTATTATGATTAGTAAAGTCCTGCATATTCAAATAGGCACACCTACCCGGAGACCGATCGGTCAGGTTTATGTCAACAAGTTCTGTACTGCGGTGTGTAAGCATGAAAAGAGATGGATACAAGCCAACACACTTACGGGATACCACGATAAACGAATGCCACATACAAGTCTACATTGAGTCAGTGAAAGGCTAGACTTCATATTGTGAAACAGACGTACCTGCCGTCCCGAGCCATTTTTTGGTTCCAATTAGTTTTTTGAGTTGTTGTGCACCTTGTGGATCGAAGCCTACAGGGACAATCAATTCTACATAATACTACTCAAAGTGGTAGAGGAAAGCTTACCCGCATTCCACGCATCTTCGATCCACCGTTGAATATCCCGTACGCCTGGGGAGGGTGATCCGCTGAGAAGTTTCAGATAATCAGGTTGGATATTTTGATCCATGAGAGCTGCACAGGCCATTTGGAAATTGCGGTAGCTGTGTTTAGAATCAAAAGAAGTGGGTCTCCATAGAAGGAAATGAGCTGACCCACAACCCCAACTCCTGTCTAGGGATGTGCAGGAGACATGTATGGCACGGTCGCTGCAAAGAACGGCGCGCAAGGTCGATCCTTGAGCGTGGCTGCTCAATAACGCCTGCTTTAGTAAAGGTATAAGACCTATGATAGGGCGATAGGTGAGACGTAGGTGTGACTGTCGTACAACGAGCTAGCCTTGTGTGTAATTCCTAGGAGGGGGCACAGACAGCCCACAATGCCAGAAAATCCCTGTATCACTCTGAATAGTTTCAGTCTCTTTTTGTTTACCTTTGTCATGACACTTCTTGGGATTCTTGGAAAGTTGGATATTTTTCTCAACTGGAGTGGATGCGTGAGGCACTTGCGTAGACTGCGACGATTTCGGAGACCCTAGCCCATATGCCAGAGTTCAGATTGTGCAAAAAGCCAGGCTTGGTCATGAATTCACCTGGTGCGGTGGAAAAGTGGAGCTCATAGTGTTCTTCGCGCTCAGGGAGTGTTAAGCCATTCAAATTTACCGAGCAGAAGCCACAGTCGACGATGCCATTGTCACCGAGGATCTGAATTTCAGGGTCAGAAAGCCGGTGAAGTGTACGGGACATGTGTCGGCGTTCGAACGGTCGTGCTCAAGTAGCTTAGTGGAAAGGCAATTTAAGAGGGGTCGTTGTAGAACTTGCCCTGGTGTTGGCCACACCGACTTTATTAGAATCTGGAGAGTCCAAGACGCGCAGTGATATGATGACTAAGCCTCAAGTGATCAGCTTTCGACGCGCGTCCCGTAACTTGCTACTTTAACGATTTCATCATGTCCAGGTCCTATGACAGAGGTTTGTTCGACTGCCTGCTCATGGAGCAATTCGAATAATTCTGTCTGCCTTTAGCACTGACTGTATTCTC
>QLOM01019153.1:0-18570 GCA_003313785.1 Termitomyces sp. MG148 | reverse complement strand
AGCCTTTCCAACTTCAAGGCCCCTCTGAACTGCAGGCCTGGCAAGGGCGCGTGCCAGCCATGCCTATATGTCAACGTAAGCTCCGTAGGCCGACCTGAAATGCAACGTTCATACCTTGACATTTGGAAATTCGTCGAGATTCTCAATACCTGTAAAGGCATGGCCGCGGACCCTATGCACACAAAAATAATCATCTAAATGGAAGATGCTTGCGGGTTTCAGCTTACCAAGGAAATGTCTTGATGTCTGCAATCGTTAATTTACCCCTGCCTGGACCAGCGAGCCAATCACGGTCTTCAAGACGAATTTCTAGGACGCCATACAAGCGCTTCGTTTCATCGAGATAACCTGCAACATATTGACTGACAACGTAAAGATCATGAATGAAAGAACGCACGTTTCTTGGCGTAGGGTATGTCCTCTTTGGCAAAGCGATTGAAATGATTTGCTATATGT
The DNA here is from genome assembly GCA_003313785.1 of Termitomyces sp. MG148. Taxonomy (NCBI): domain Eukaryota; kingdom Fungi; phylum Basidiomycota; class Agaricomycetes; order Agaricales; family Lyophyllaceae; genus Termitomyces; species Termitomyces sp. MG148. Next base: position 18,114 of record QLOM01019153.1, on the reverse strand, counting down.
CAGTTTTAGAACACGGTGCCACAACAAGATGATTAGGACATGACCCACATTGGCCTTGCATAGGGCCGACACCTCCGTGCTACTTAACGGGTGAACATATAAAAAAAATTGAACAGATGCCCTGCTTACAGCGAAGAAAGTCCATTGCAGTATCTCACTATACTCGTTGGGGTTCTTTATTGGATCGTACCACAGTTTGAAATCCTTGTCGTAGTTGTGGGCCAAGTACAACATAATTGCAGCCGTCTCAAAAACGGCAAAATTATCACGGCGGCGGTCGATTAGAGCAGGGATACGCCCATTCGGGTTGATTTTGATAAACCATGGTTGCTATTAAGATGTGAATATCAGCTTCCGGATACTCTTGGGATGACGACCAGATGGGACCTTCTGAATATCCTTCGAGATGTCAATCCTCTCAACACTGATGGAAATAGTGATATCAATGTCTGGTTATGTAGGAATCAGGACTGACTCGTAATCTAGTTCAGGGTATACGGCCTTGAGTTCCTCCAGAAAGACAGAAACTTGGAGACCGTTAGGAGTAGGCCAGGTGTAAAGCAGAAAAGGTTTGTTCGAAGTGGACATCGCTATAGAGGCTTTTGTCTAAGGCATGGGGAGTGGCTTAGAAAGGAATTTTATAGGAAGAGACCGTGTGTGACATCATCGAAAAGTTTACAAATCTCTCTTCTCGGATTTCAAAGCACATTCCCATCCAACAATCGGCACGGGAAAAATACAGATTCAATGTTAAGATCAAGGGGCCACGGATTGTCCCAACAATTGACGCCGGTTTGTGCAACAATGGGCATTTACGCATTTATGGGCTAGGTACATTCCTCTCTTCTGTTCTTTGCGGTGAATATTCAAACTGCGAGCCAACGATATTTCCTCGAAATCGTTTCCTCATGTCAAGCTAAAAAAAGTGTAAATCATGAGATGGCTCAAATAGACAACGATGATACCCACCATCCCCCGTTTGCATTCAAATGTCGCTTTTCGAAGCGACTGACATTCTTCCGGAAGTTCCTGAACATGGTGTTTTAGACATTCAGAAGGGAGGTTGCCTTGTTTAGTGACGCAGTCAGACTGCATTAAGCAATCCTTTAGTGCTGCGATAAGATTCTGGCACGAAGAAGCCATTGAAAAGGCGGTAGGGAGCTTTGTCTGACCGCAAGTGACTAAAGGGCGTCGTGTCACGTGACATTTTCTACCGACTCTTCACTCTTCTCGACCATGTCGCGATTTCTCCGTATTCTTCCTAGGAACTTCCCGACTGTAGCTCCTGTCCCACATAGAGCTATACTCTCGCTCGGTGGATCAGACGTCTCCGAATTTCTCAACGGGATCCTCGCTTCGCATGTAACGGAACCCAAACTACCCCGTTATTCTGTATTTCTGAATGCCCAGGCACGCACGGTCGTCTACTTAACACAGTGCAACGTTGAAATTAAAGATATGCTCTCTTTCAGGGAAGAGTTCTTTATGATATCTTTTTGTATACGTCGTCGGACGTCATGGGCAAACCCATCTATCTCCTGGACTACGACTCGCGACCTTCAGATGCTCCTTCATTGATTTCCTTACTCAAACGATATGTACTTCGCTCCAAGGTGAAAATAAGAGATGTGTCTGAAGAATATGATGTCTGGGCTTCCTGGGGAAATCCAATGACTTCACAACTGACAAGACGGTGGTCACGGACTCACAGTGGCGTTATTCAGCCTAATTGGGAAGGGTCTGAATGGCCATGGGGCAACAAGAACGAATCAATTCTGGACAGAAGAGCACCAGGCATGGGGAAACGTTTTCTTGTCAAGAAGGGTACACTTCGTATGTGTTTTCTTGATGCAGCGCCCGAACTTATTTAAACGACTCATCCGGATAGCACAGGAAACTTCTGACCACGAACAAGCTTCCTCTGACGCATATACTCTGCACCGGATTCTCACTGGTGTGCCCGAAGGACATGAAGATCTGCCCGCCATGCAAGCGTTTCCCATTGAATCCAATCTTGATATAATGGGTGGATGTAATTAAATATATATATATTGTTCTTTTAGCTCCATCCTGATTTTTTTCTTGCTAGTGGACTTTCGGAAGGGTTGTTATGTAGGCCAAGAGCTTACCGTGCGGACATACCATACAGGATCCGTTCGCAAAAGGATTCTTCCTGTCGCAATTAGTAAGCCGGGTGTTCTGTAAGTCTTTCTTGTCTCGCTGTTATTAAGGGATATCTCAAACATTTTCATTTCCTTAGACCTGATCATACTGTAACACCTTCATCACAAGCTCCTTCATACCCTTCTGGCGTTAGCATTTCGTCCATACATATTCGAAGTCCAGAAGGCGCTCGCACACTGCCTCGACCGCGTGGGACTGGCAGGTTGTTGACATCTAGCCAAGGCATAGGGTTGGCTTTATTGCGCCTTGAACAAGTAGACGCGGTAGAACAGGGTGAGCTCAGCTTGAGATTCGATGTTGACAACGGACCGAGCGAAGGGACATGGGAGATACAGCACTGGTGGCCAGATTGGTGGCCACGACGAATTGAAGAGTCACCAGAGGCTGCCGTTTTCGAACATTAGAGAATGAATATATGTGCATACTGTCCTTAGAAATAAAATATGGATAAAATTTGACGTTTCTTGTCAGATAGCTATAGGTGATTCGATGGTGACTGAAGCAAAGACGTATTCCCCGTCATGGCTGACGGAAACGTGGATGGGACCAATCCTGTTCTTGTTGACAAGTACAAGAGGATGGTATCCAAGAGCAGGTTTGGGATCTTCGCCTAAACCACGATATGACAATTCTTTCCAGGTTGGTTGCACGATAGGATACATAGCCTTGTATGCGGCCTCTTTGACAGCCCAGCTAGAAACGTAGTTGGAATGCGTACTGAGCTGAGAATCACTCAACTTACCGAACTGCCAGGAAACGAGTTCTTCGAGATATGTCTGACGTAGGCAATGATTGAAAATCTAAGGTCTCTGTCTGACTAAGGATACGAGCAGGAAGTCGGGAACCTCTACGCTGAAACAGAGCAGTAATTCGAGGCAAGTGAAGAACATCCACGCCGATACCCAAGATGGCCATCACGGAATCGGGCCAAAAACTTTTCAACCTCAGATCTATAATTAGTTTCGATTTTGTCTGTCCATCATGGCGGCTCCTACAACGGTCTATATAGCGGCCGCTACTAACAGGCATCCTCAAGCAGCCGCTATATCCAAAAATTCCCTCGCTGCGATCGGTTCAACCAACTTGGTTGCACTATGGGACATTTCCGTACGTTGTTTGGAACTATCTTGCAGGGGATGTATCTCACTGATCAACCAAGAACGAAACTGACCGTGGAATACATGAGACCCTTCCAGGACACGAAGGCCTTGTGACATGCGTGCAATTCTCGTCAGATACGGCATTCCTCAGTGCGGACGATCGTGGAGTACTTATACTTTGGCGGAGGCTTGGGTCACAGGCATGCATGTTATGTACGATCCACCTCACATCCCTAATATATTCCGACTGCTATAATAGTGGAATTTGACTGGCAAGATTCAAGCTCATGAGAAAGCAGTGTCCGCTCTACGTGTGCTTGATCACCTCCTTGTCACTGGGTCATCAGATGCTTCTATTAAGATTTGGAGAGTAGAATCTCGTGCTGATGGTGTAGGCGCGTCGCAGAAACCCATCTGAAGTACAAGAATCTCATACTACGCCACAGATGATTTTGTCTGTGAACAGACTATTCCCTTAGGGGAACGATATCCTCTTGCTCTTGCACTAACACATCTCCCTGGGTCGAAAGGTACATTTTATTCATGACTTAGAAGAGGCTAGTTTGATCCAATTTATTAGCACTGATTCTCGCTATTTCTTGTACGGACAGTAAAATACACATTTGGACGCGATCCGACAACCTCGTGTGTCCTTCGTTTTTTCATTAATCTGAGAGGCTTCCAATCCTAACTGACGTATCCTTAGTTCGTACATGCATCCTTACTTGCGGGTCACGAAGACTGGGTAAAAACACTAGATTTTCAGAATCCAAATATGAAGGAACAGCCTCTTCTTTTGGCTTCAGGTTCACAGGACGCGACCATTAGACTGTGGAATATAGAACCATGGAGTAGTAATACGCCTCGAAAGAATCAATCGGACAACCTGAGTGACGAACTCCTCGATGCCTTTGAGGCGTCATTTAGTGATGTTGGTGAGGCTGAAGAAGGCGGAAAACAGATATCACTAAAGCGACATATTCTGACTATCAAAGGTGACCAAGGAAGGTGAGTTGTTTCTCAAGCTTTCCTTTTTCTCAAGTTTTCTTCTTCCCAGTTTGCAGCAATATTCGATCACATTCGATGCTCTACTCGTTGGACATGAGGCTGGCGTTACCTCCCTCGCCTGGAAAGCCCAATCTATTCATTCTGAACCAACATTATTATCAACTTCTACAGACTCATCGGTGATACTATGGTCTTCATCGACCGTAGTAGCGTCAACTAAAGAAGGTTCGGCATCCATTTGGATAAACAGGCAACGTTTTGGAGACATAGGTGGGCAGCGGCTCGGCGGCTTTGTTGGTGGTGCATGGGCAAAAGATGGTGAACAGGCTCTGGCGTGGGGTTGGGCAGGGTCTTGGAGGCGCTGGAAATGCATTACACCTGCAAAAATTGCTCACGAAGAGGTATGGTTGGAAGTGGGTGCTATCAGTGGACATAAAGGACCGGTCAAAGGTCTTGACTGGAGCCCTGCAGGGACATATCTTCTTACTGCTGGGTAGTAATCCTTGATTCTCCTCGAGCCATTGTTAACTCACCTTCCACATAGCCTGGACCAAACAACAAGGGTACACGCAGCAATGTCCGACTCCCGGGAAGGAGATCTCGAGTGGCACGAGCTCGGTCGTCCTCAAGTACACGGATACGATCTACTTGATGTCGCCTTCATTGATCCTGTGAGATTTGTGAGTATTGCGGACGAAAAAGTCGTTCGAGTTTTTGGGGCTCCACGCAACTTCATCAACATTTCTGAAGAGCTGGGAGTTTCAAAATTCACCGAGAGTGAAGTATGTCTTGCGCTTGATTTTACCGATCACATAATTGAAATCTCTGTGTAGCATCAACGTCCTCTTGCTGCCAATGTGCCGCCTCTGGGATTATCAAACAAGGCAGTGGAAAATAGTTAGTCATTACTCATGTGTATTTGATCTCTGATTGAGCATGTGTCCAGCGCGAGCATCGATGAGCATGCATGAAACGCAAGGAAGGAGGCCTTTCGAAGGAGAACTGGCCTCAACCACTCTTTGGCCAGAAATTGAGAAAATTTTCGGCCATGGTTACGAGGCGAGACCCGGTTCGGTCAATCCTATGTTTTAGATACTGATTCTTTCGTAGTCAATGACTCTTACAGTCTCTCCGAAGAAACGTTTCCTCGCAACTGCATGCAAAGCGACAACCCCCGAGCACGCTGTTGTCCGAGTCTACGACACAATAAAATACCAGCCTGTTGGACAGCCACTCGCAGGCCATTCTCTAACCGTAACGCGGATTGCTTTCAGCCCCGACGAAAATTTTGTTCTCACCGTTTCAAGAGATAGGTCTTGGAGACTTTTTGGAGCTCAGGAAAGCGGCGGTGAGTCATATTTTCCCTGTTTATCCTTGTCGGTTGAATATTCCTTCAGGTTTCGTCCACGTAGCTGCAGATAAATCTCATGGAAGAATCATATGGGACTGTGCGTGGGCCAGCGAAGGAGATATATTTGCAACTGCTTCACGAGACAAGACTGTTAGCATTTCCTCTCGACTTGTGCTATTCTGACTCATAATGATCCCTGCAGGTAAAGATATGGCAACAACAACAAAAAAACAAGTGGTTAGCTGCTGATATAATCAAGACCAGCTCACCTGCAACCGCAGTTGCATTCACATCGAGTGCTATCCACCATCGGTAAATCAGAATTATGGATCTTACACAATATCTTAAACTCCTCGACAGACGACGGCTCGCTGTTGGATTAGAAACTGGTGAAATCCTCGTGTTTTCCGCCCCAACCACTTCTACGACACCTTGGCGCTTGGATACGACAATTCCATCAAGGTTGGTGGATCAAGTCTCAAAAGAACTGATACGGAAATTGACACCATTGCAGACGTGCACATGTCGATCAAATCCATCGACTTGCATGGCAGCCCACGAAATCTGACACCCTGATAAGACTCGCGAGCTGCAGCGAGGATGGTACAGTAAAGATATCAATTGTTCCAATGACTATCGAGTAACAATGATTCCAATGATCACGGATAAGAGGAAGGCTAATGATATACAATATGTGAGACGATGGGTTTGAATACCCAGATGATTACTAGGTAAGGACACAACCGTACGCGATAACAAGTTTAACGGAGATAAGAGGTGCAATATAAGGGTATCAAACAATGGGCGTGGCGGGCAGAGTATCAATGAGAAAGACAAAAGAAAGGAGACATGGTGTCGGTAAGGATACAAAAGGCATCTCCGGGTCATAAGCCCAGGGTTTACACGATATCGCGGAGAGACATGGGAACTTCGGGCTGCGGGTGGAAAGGTTGAGTCATCGACCAGAATAGCAAGCAAAAATAGACTTTACACATTTAATCCTAGAATTAGGTGATATGTTAGTTACGCCGTCATACGAAAAAATCGGTCAGGAGACTCACTTGTAAAAGCACTCTATGGACCGTAACATTTCAACATCTCCCCCAGTAGCAGTCACAAAATTCACAACGACACCCGCTCGGAAATAGTTAGATGCAATCGCCGGGGCAACACTGAGTACAAGATTGGTAAGCTTGAGAAAGACGCAAAGAAGGGCATGATTCACCGGTGTGCGTATTCTTCAACAGCTTTAGGAAGATCTTGAAGATGACATTGGCATTTCTAGCAAACTCAATAAGGGTAGACGCTCACCATAATTAATGATAAGAGGAACGTGAGAAACATCAGGGGTTTTAACTTGAACGTCATAAACGACCAGAACTTTGGTCGTGGGTCGCGTGATAACAGAAGTGGAATTCCTAAATTTGTTCAGAGCGGCCAACTTGGTTCCTGCATTCATGTCGCTATGCTGTCGGGCCATCAAAGAAAGATCAAGCCGGAGAAGAAACAAAAACGCTTACTAAAGGGACGGCTTCCAAACCTCGACTCGCTAGTTTATACACAACGGAATCCAGTGATGTCATGCCGCCGACATGTACAATCGCTGGATTAACCTCAATATCCTCAAAAAGGTCCGCCAAAGCATCAAGCTTCCACTCTCTGGCTTGAGCTGTCTCGGCACTGGACGAGGCACCTCTTCCAGAACCAATGATGCCAAGTCCACCACCAGGTGCTACAGCATTGGGATCAGCTCGACCGCTAGCTGTGAAAGCCAAGTATAGATAGTATTGACGAAGACCACGAGATCCTTGACCGCTGTCTGCGTGTATAACGTTGCCGTCGCGTCGGACGAGAACACGGACAGGCTCTCGGAGTTGTATGGCAGAAGCAAGGTTCAAGACATCCTGAGGAACTGTGTTAGAAAAGAGAGCAGTTTGACGTTCAATCGCAGGAGAACCGTTCGGCAAGGCATCAGAAGTGGATAAAGATCCTGGTACAGCAGAGAATCTGCGGCCCTGGTTCTGGAAAGGAGAAACGATGCCATTACTTGGCTCGACATTGTTATGATTACTGAATGAATTGATGTTTGGAGTTGTGCCTGAGTTTGGCGTCCCAACTGGGCGTGAACGAGGTGGAGGAAGAAGTTTGACAATATTGAAGACGAAATCATGTAAGTTTCGAGCGATGAGCTGGTCAACTTCATCTAAGACAAGGAAACAGACCTCGGCACCGGAAAGTCCGCCGGAAGTGGTAAAGAGGGCATGAAGCTTCTGAGGGGTACCACAGATGATGTGGGGCATGTTCTGTTGGAGGAGTCGTAGCTCTTGAGTCAAGTCAGTATTGGCAGACGTTGCTCCTACTCCAAGTGCAGAACGGACTCCAATGGGCCCTCCTAGGTCTCGAATCATACGCTGTGCCTGCGTTGCCTGATCCACTGTAGTGGAAATCAAAATGACAGTTGGACCACGATTGGGACGAACGCTGATGTTCGTGACGGCAATTTGAATCGCTGGAATGACATATGCAGCAATTCTTTCTTGTGTAGGAGGTGCTTGGGCAATGATATCGGAGCCTCGTAACAGAAAAGGTAATGCGCGCTGTTGTATCTTGTTGGGTGGACCAACCCTGATGCAGATGTGATAAGTTGTGAAGAAAGTTACGAATGTATGCGATCTCACCCAAACTTAGTGAGAGATCTCAGAAGTTCAGGTGTCAAAGACAGCTGCTCCCACTTGGAGATCATCGGACCAGAATCTCGAGGCAAGCCGCTGACGAAATTATCACCTTGCGAATCCAAGGTCTGACGAGAGGATAAGGCATTGTCTTAACGATGTAGAAGAACGTACCCCAGACGAGTCTCGACGGAGAAGGCTTGTTACCGAGCGACGCTTGTCCCGCATGATACTGTCTTGTCGGCCACCATTTGGATCAAGAGGTCTCATTGGTAAATCAAGGTTACCAGCAGACCATGTTCGTATTGGAGGATTAGTATGGCGCGACATGGATCGTATTTCAGGCCGAAGTGGTAATCCATGACCAAGAGCAACTGGGTTCGAGGGAGGTAGCGTCTGATTTGGAGCGATGTCACCATGTTGAGGATTCATAGCTACAATGGAATTGCTCCGTAAATCGGTGTTTGTGGACTGCATTTGTTGTGTTTGTATGGCGAGGAGCTGCCCAACGGAAGAAGTCAAAGTGTTCAACCGTTGGGATATCGAGGATATGTCATCAGACGGTGCTGCTTGATTGGGGGCAATGTTTCCCAGTGATGGTCGCGGATTCGACCGAGGCCCGCTTAACTGAGGCGAGGAAAAGTTATGTCCATTCGAATTCGCAGAAGCAAAAGGATCTTTGAATTCGGGCTGAGATGAACCGCCTAAGGAACGTTCGACGAGCATATTGACTTTATGCTGGACATCACCAATGCTGCGTTGCAGCTCCCGTGTGACGTATTCGCACTGCACCAGACGGTTCAAAATGTCATGGATAATGGGTGAAGCTTTCAACTGAGTTTCAAAGCTCGAAGGAGAGTCACCACTGGGAGCAAATTGGCTGCCGGAGCCCAACGAAGAAACAGGCGATGATGAGGTATGGCCACCATAAAAAGACGCACCATTGTGATACACGGTAATCGGCGGTGTCGCAATGTGTTCACGACCTTGCCGTAAAGGAAAGAAGGAAGCTTTAAGACCTTGATTTTCAACTCCTCCAGAAGTCGGCTCAGGTGTCTCCAAACTATCATCGCTTTCGGGTAAAGTGTCCAGGCTTCCCACAATGCTCGATTCTCTCGTCACTCTGCTCTCTATTCCTGGATGCACCTTGCTTGCGTCAATTGGGCGATACGTCGGTGATCGTCGAGACCGTTCGTATGGCTCTGGAGACGGTTTTGGCTTGGAGTCCATTGTACTGTCAACCAGGGGGCTCGGGGACGAGGTGGCAGAACGGTATTCAGAGGACGAAACAGACAAAGAGCGCCGTTCGTGGAATCCCAGCCCCAATCCACTTCCAGCCTCGTCGTCAACACCGCGCAATCCCCCAGGGAAGAAAGGCATGGAGGCAGGATTGAGGGCTGCACTCTGCGCCATAGTTTAAATAGGCAGATAGCAACTAGTTTGCAACAATCAAACGACAAGGAAAGGTTCGCCATGGATGGCAGTGGTTGGTAAGCTGTTGATTTCTGACAACTGAGGAGATTGATCTTACCACGACGGTCGTAGAAACAAAGGTAACTACACCACTTCCATGCAGACAGGGTCAAACAATGGACGAGTCAAAGGCCACTGTAAGTCTTGTGCAATGGTTATGAGGGTTGTTGGTGTGACACGCTGGCAGATTAGCCGATCTCATCAAATCTGGGGAAAGCATCAACAATTGGCTTTTGAATGGATCAGAATCAATTATGATTTGCATGGACAACATAAAGAAACGAGACAAAGACACAATCACAATCCACATAATTCTCAAGAACGATAACTAAGTGACTTTATAGTATGCACTTGGCGAAGGAGACACCAAAGATGTTGTGGCGATCGTTAGGATCAATTAATAAGGTGGGCTCAGCGGCCAGTCTGAACGAAGGTACAACTGTAAATGCAACAGTTTTGAACACATATTTGTCCACGCACCGATTGGGAGCTCTGGGGAGTCGATTTGGCAAACCCAACCGTACTAAAAGTTGAGGTAAGAGACATGTTAAACCACCACAAGAAAACTCACCCTGTGCCTTGCGCAAAACTTCTGGGAGTTCACCTGGTAACTTGGTTACCTATTAACTAGGGCATCAGCCAAAAAGAAATCTCAACAAGAGCCACATACAATGATTGTTCGCCCGTCAATGACTGTCCCAGTGAGGGTAAGAGCCTGCTTGGCAGCAGACAGTCCGCTAAATGTAATGCTTGCGTACCAAAGGTCGTTTGAGTCATCTTCAGAATCAGCGGTAACGACACTTCCAAGGCTGCAACGTATAACAACGTCCAGTATCTCTCCGCAAGGAGCAAATAGGTCCCGGAGCCTGGAGACAGTGATGGTAGATCGAAGCTGGTAATAAGCCCGTTGGGTCATCAGCGTCAAGCATGTCACAGACGAGTTACATACATTGCCGACGAACACATAGGGACGGGTGGTTCTCACTGGAACCTGGTCGTAATATTTCTTCATCACCTTTTTCTTCGCAGCATGAACCGCTTGATACTTCTCTCGTCTTTTGTCTTGCGTCATTGTAGCCTTCCCGCGATGCAAGTCCGCCTTGGCAAGGGCCCGGGCTTGTGGAGCTTTTGAGTTTCGCGGTGCATTTCTTGCGACTGGCTTGGTAACACCCTGTTAACCGAGTTTTAAGTGAAAGCGTGCTTTGAATCCACAGAGAAAGACAAACTTTTTTCGTTTCAGGCAGAGCTGAGAAACGCATGACAACAGGAGAGATGGAAAGACCGACTGGTTTAATTAGGAGCGGCAGTGTTTGGTGGCTTTCCTTTAATACGACCGTTCTTGTGGCCAAAGCATGAATACAATATCTTTGGCCAGTTGGCCATTGTCAATTCCGCGCCACATTGTAACTGGCCCATATCGCTTCTATAGGAGCGAACAATGGTCTGGATCATACATGAATGATGTTACAGTTGAGAATGTAATTGTGTCACTTTAGCTACTTTAGCTTGACTCGGGGGTAGCACGTGGTGAAGTTAACCGATTCAACTTTTCTCCAGCTCGCTGCCGCAACTACGAGTGTTCACACTCAACAAATTACAGAGATATGTCACAATTGACCCGTGTATATCGTGATATCCTCCGTGAGCTGAGGAAGTCGGTGAGCTGTCGCGGACTCATTGCAGGCCCAATCTCAATTCTTCCAGGCAGTGGCTCCTCGGAAAGCTAACACTGCCGTGGCATCCAATTTTCGTTCAATAGCAAATGATTACCGGATATCTGGGTCGCTCCCCATTCTTCAAGACCTTCAAAACGCATTATTGTTTCTCCGATCCCAGCGGAAGCATAAGGTCATTTCACCCATGCACATTCATTCTCTTAGAGTTCTAACGCGAGAAACTCCAGGAACTGATAGATAGATATAACCCTTTGATTGACCTCACGGCCGAAGAACGGATAAAAGCGACGGCCCGGAGAGTTGGTCTGGACATGCCGATTGAACACAAGCCTGAATGACGATGTAAGATGTAAAAATGTATTTGAGCGGAAAATGTGTTTGGTTTTTGTTAAGTCATATATGTCTCGCACGTCCTCCAGACCTTTTCGTCTTAGGTTCTTGAGGTACTTCCCTGTTTCAAGCTCAAGCGATGTTTGACTATTGGGCTTGGTGAATTCCATACTTATGTTAATTACGAAGATAAATCTCGATCTACTTCCTCAAGCTTAGTTTTTATGCGAAACGCAATGAGCATTTTTATATGCCCATACGTAGTTGGTTTCTTTACACACCCATTTTGCAACTTTTGAAAAGCAATCTCAAACTCTGCTGAGTGTGCTTCAAGCTCACAACGCGTTTGGACCGCATCTCAACGAGACAATGCTCTGATTTGTCAGTGATTAAAATGGGCGAGAGACGAGTACTAAAGCTCAAATTTTGAGATTTGCTTGACGCTGACTACATTGTCGGTTTTCGCGTGATTTTTCGCTCGAGGTGTGTCACATAATTTTGATTCTCCCAAACACGAGCCAACAGAGATGTTGGCCTTGACGAATTTCTGGAAATCGTTAAAACGAACGTACTCGCTCATCATGGTCCCGGTAACCACCCGTGTCCTTGAATGTGATTCTGCCGCTATTCATTTCCATACCAATGTAGACAAACCAGAGATCACTTGCCCAAAGACCCTGTCTGCCTTGGAGGTTGCCTCGCATCATCTCGTCGACCTTTCCGAGCCTGTAGCTTTTCCTACGGAGACTGTATATGGCCTGGGAGCCATGGCATTAAGTACCGTCGCGTCCACTCGAATATTTACCACAAAAGGCCGGCCAGCCGATAATCCTTTGATCGTTCATGTCTCATCTCATGCGATGCTTAATTCATTGCTTCCAGATGGTTATGTCTTGTCACGAGCTTATCGGGCTCTGATTAAACACTTCTGGCCAGGAGCGTTAACTCTGTTATTCCCAAGGAATCCCGCGATTGTTCCGACTATCATTACTGCAGGACATTCAAGTGTAGCGATTAGAATGCCCTCCCACCCAGTCGCTAGAGCATTGATTGCTGTGGCAAATGTCCCTTTAGCAGCACCCAGCGCCAACAGCTCAGGAAAACCTAGTCCCACTCGGGCAGAACATGTTCTTCGAGATCTTGATGGCAAGATCAGTGTTGTCCTCGACGGTGGTGCTTGTGAAGTTGGGTTGGAAAGTACAGTCATTGACGGACTCCACGAAGATGGAAAGCTACGTATTTTACGGCCCGGGGGTATCACCGTTGAAAACATTCGATGTATTCTGGAAAAAGAGATGCGTGATTCTAACGAGATTCCAGAGGTTCTGGTACATCGCCGTGATTACGCAGATGAAGAAATGGAGTTGGCGCCCACGACACCTGGTATGAAGTATAGGCATTACGCGCCGTCAGTTCCCTTGACTCTCTTGATGACTACTTCGCCTCCTCTTGCCAACGAACCGACCATCTCAATCTTTCAGCTCTTCGATTCGCTCAAGACCACCCGATCCCTCAAAGTTGGAATCTTGGCCCCTACTGATTCATCGTTATGGGATATGTTGCCTTCCGATGGTTTTGAATGGCATCGGTATCCGCTAGGGCCTGCAGCAGAACCAGCAGTTTCTGCGCACCGTCTTTTCCATGGTTTAATCACGCTCGAGCGCGAAGGCGTTGATTTGATGTTCGTAGAAGAGGTGAAAGAGGACCGAGAAGGATTGGCAGTTATGAATCGCGTCAGAAAGGCAGCTGGTGACATTCGTTGGATTGCGGACAAGTGAAGAATATTCAGGTAGTTGATTCTTCGAATCTCAAGCCCTCGAAACATTCCCACCAACATGTGCCCCTGCAGCCACTCGTGGATCGTGTTCAGCCTCGTGTTGATTCCTCCGAGGCTGGTGGCTTGGTTAATCGATATTACTGCTGGTACCAGGATAAAGTTTGGTATAACATGTAAGCAAGCTCTGTATGGGTGGGTAGGCAATTCATGCTAACAGCTTGACGATAAGTCTTGTTTTCAAACGCTTCGGGATATCGAATACCTCTAAGTACTTAGGAAACTTTTCGTTGATTTTCTGCCGATCTCGTTGCGGATCTTCGGCGATTTCCTGGAACGCGAAAACGCGTGTTTGGAGGCGTGTTCACGGAATGTGCCGCGGAGCAAAAAGTTGCTATGTTCTGATCATGTGACACTGGCTGAGTCTTCGCACGCTGAAAGGCGCCTCGTTCCCGCTTCTCAAGTCCACTTTCTTTGCAACGCTCCTCATGTTGATGGCAGAAATCAGTTGCGCCAGCCGTTTGTCGCCTGAACGTCGGGGACCGCTCATATATAAGGCAAAGAGCTATGTCAAATTCTTTATCACTGTCGTTTTCATCCTGTCTTGCGAAACATTCGACGAGCACAATACACTGATACCACAAAAATGGAAGTAAATTGTAAGTAATACGGTAGTCATTTATCGACTTTTACTTACCTCCCATGGACTCAAAGGTCTCTTGAAGCAAGAGGGCTCCCCCTATTCACAACTTCTTACCATGCCCACATATCCCGATCAGTCCAAGTCCGATAAGATTTTTGGCGACTGGTCATTTTCCAACGCAACTTCTAACCACACGTCCGCCAATTCCTCCGTTCAGTCTCAGTCTTGTGCAACCAGTCACGAACACAACGCGAATCTCCCTGTTCCTCCTCTGTTCCCTGGTCCCTCTGATGGTTCTTCGACCGCTCCTCACGATTCGGCGTCTCCGACCTCTCCATCTTCTCTGCCCGCGTCTGAACCATCAAAGACTACTCCACATATTCCTCGACCTCCAAATGCATTCATGCTCTATCGATCGGATTTCCTCAAGCGGGGAATTATACCGTCTCACGTCGAACGCCGCCAACAAAATCTTAGCCGCATTGCAGGTCAGTGCTGGAATCTTCTTCCACCGGAAGAAAAGGCGCAATGGCAGGAACGAGCATCGAAAGCGCTTCTCGAACATCAAAAGCGAAACCCTGATTACAAGTTTACTCCTGCGCCACGGGGATCTCGTCGTACAAAGGTCAAGGGTCGGTCAGACAGCGACGAGGACGTTGTCGATGGAGGGGACCGTATTAGACAGATTCGAGAGAAGTACGCGCGTATCGCTGGACCTACCGTGGCGCCCACACGACGCCGACGCCCTAAAGGCCAGAACCGGAGCCGCGATCTGGGTGCAACGCCTGTGGACATGAGCCCTTTCTTAGAAACCACCCAGATTCCACTTCTTCCTTCTATCCCTCCATCCCCCTGTTCGTCAATCTCTTCTCCCGAGTTCGACACTATTCGAGAAACCCCTCTTCCTCCGTTCTTTCCTCATCAGACCATTCCTCACATCGTCCCTCCGCGGCGACCATCTACTTCTCTTGGATTTGCCACCGGATGCACTGATTGGAATGGACCGTCGCCACGGACAGGCTTGATGATAACCCGACCCTCATCCGCGGCGTCAGAAACTGACTTGACTCTGTATATGAAGGACCTGGATATTGTGAGTTACCTTTGTTTCTTGCGTTTGAAGCTGTTCTGACACCAACGCTGCAGACGCCGACAGTTCCTACCTTCAATAGAAAACCTTCACCTGCGTCACCAGTATCTCCGTCACAACCGATAACAAAAACAGATCTATTCCTTCCTGAACCTTCTACTCTTCAGGATGAATTCATCTTCCCCACATTGAATCCACATCCGCAGGCACCGGCTGCCATTGACGTTCTTTCTGCTTCTTCCGACACCGATGGAGAATCGTTCCTCGGATCGCTCTACTCTGATGCGTTTGCTTTCAACTTGCCAATTATCCCTGCTGAAGACGTCTTCGAGCCTCTGCGGAGTCCTTATACATTCAATTCCCATTACGATCTTTCCTCTTTTCAAAACCCCTGGAGCCACCTCGATATGTCTTTGAATTGACCGGGTCACATGAAGTCATATGTAACTCCTTGCGACTACGTCGATCTTTATACCATCGCAACCTTCTGTCTTGTCTTGTATTTCTAGCTTTTCCTTTCCCACCATCATCTCACATTCCGCCTCTGTAGTAGATTCTGGACAGCACCACTGTATCATCTAGTTTTTTGGATTAGGACTCACGACTTTTAGACGACTTACCTCATATGTTTTTTTTTTCCATTTTATGTCTATCACTTGAGAAACGGTACAACTACAATCATACTATCTCCAGTAGAAAAGCCGAAATCATTACTCACGGCTAGTTCAATAAGCTCCATGGCCTGTCTAGTTTCAACCATTGTCTGGGTGAGTAATCAATAATGGTGCAAGGGTCCTTTCGATGGCGACAATCTGTTGAGACTATGTTTTGAATTTACAGACCGTGGCGCAGTGATCGGAGGAACGAAATGATAAGGCAGTGTTATCATAATGGAGTGAGAATCCAGACGTGATATGTTAAATTTTTTGATAGTATGCATGTAGGGATTTTTGCATTTATACATGCTGCCGTCACCTGGTGCTTTGCAGTGAATAATAATGTAGTACGTCTAGTCGGTATCTAATCCCAAATCATGATGGAGAGAAACGGGAAAGCACCAAGGCATTGTAGGGTCTACTCCGCCGTCACGCGCGTAATCATCCGTTCGAGCTTGTCGTCCAGCACCCTGAGTGCCTGCACGACCTCCTCGCTATCCGACACCACGAGCGAGGAGGGAAGGTGATAAAACACCGTCGTCAAACGCGCGTCAGCCGGGCTCTGGACGACCATCAGCCGCAGGGGGACAGTGTACCCCGCGCGGACGTCGTGCCGCATGAACGTCTCCGCAATAAGCGGGTTGCCAATCGTGTACACCACCGCGCGGGGCGTGTCGTTCGCCCCGCGGTAGACGTTGAGCCATTTGTCGTGGTTCATTTCGAAAAAGTACCTGTTGGGATTTGTCTGTTTACTTTGTTTTTTTCCCCGGGAAGGGTGAAGGGACGCACGCAAAGTCTTTGCCGCCCGTGGCGCCGTTGACGGCATCCACGATGTCCTGCTTGGTCTGGGCGCACCCCAGCGCCCGCATGAGTGCGCCTGCCGCTCCCGCTCCCGCTGGCTTGTTGACTTCTGCGTCGAGCCGCGCGATGACCTCGTTGAATGGCAGTGTCGTGTCGTATGTCACTGTCTGGGCGGTGAACGCAGTGGTGGTTTTCTTCATGGTGTGGCAAGGGTGGGGGCGTGAGTCAGTCAACGTTTCAGCGAAGAGCAGGAGCCGTCTTTAAAACGATCCAAGTTTTCCGGACCCATCGGCATTAATGATGAGTAACGTCGAGTTGAAACGGCCCCAGCTGGAGTGTATAGCCTGCATTGTAATCCACAGCTACGTCCGTTTTGTCCCGGCAAAGCGTCAAGTTGCCGATCAAAGTTTTTCCAACGTTTCCAACTTTGCTGACGAACTTGCTTTACTCATGGCCCCCACGAGAAAGCGCGCTGCGCTGAGCGCGGATGACTTGCTTCGGCGACTAGAGGAGCCTGGAGCAAAGAGAGCGCGACTAGACGACGAGGACGACAGCGTCTCGACACATGAGGAAGGCGAAGAAAGCGAGGATGGAGAACAATCGCCTGCTGACGAGGGCACAGACGATGTTCCCGTTGCTGTTGCACACGATCGCTTTGGTTCGTCCCTGGTCAACAGAACCCCACCAAAATCTCCACAACCAAAAGAGGTCTCTTTCTCTTCCTTGGGGATATCAGCGGTCTTGCAATCAGCGCTCACCTCTATGTCGATTCGCACACCAACACCGGTACAGGCGGCTTGTATACCTCCTTTGCTTGCAGGTAATATTTTTTTTAATTAAAAAGACGATGTATGATGATTCAGACACATTGTCAAGGCAAAGACTGTATCGGCAACGCTAAAACGGGCTCAGGGAAAACCATTGCTTTTGCGCTGCCCATACTTCATAAACTCTCGATTGATCCATACGGGATCTTTGCGCTAGTGTTGACCCCAACAAGGCTCGTGAGCGCTTTCTGTGATCTCGCCGTGTGATAGTGACGATGCACACAGAGAGCTGGCATTCCAGATATCTGAACAGTTTGCGGTGCTGGGAGCACCTTTGAATGTGCGGACTGCGGTTGTGGTGGGCGGAATGGATATGATGGCGCAGGCACTCGAACTTGGGAACCGGCCGCATGTGGTGATTGCCACGCCTGGACGTATTGTTGACCATCTACGTAGTAGCAGCGGCGAATGGAGTCTCTCAAGGGTCAAATTTCTGGTATGTCATAACGCGGGGAGGCGTTTCAAATTATTAATTAACAGTATAGGTTCTGGACGAGGCTGACAGGCTTCTAACGGCGACGTTTTCCGA
>QLOM01019127.1:0-21056 GCA_003313785.1 Termitomyces sp. MG148 | reverse complement strand
GAATCAGATTTACGTGTTACTTATTCCTGGTAGTAGTCACTCCTTTTAAGTCAATATTGTGACACGTTGGTTGTTCCCCTTGCAAGGGTGAAAGGAAGCAATTCACACGCGTATGCATGTTCCTGGTACGAGGTTCTGGAAGAACTAAAGTTTGTCCTCCCTAAGTGGTTATCGGCACGAGTGCCTGATTTAGTAGCTCAAGGAAGGGTTCATTTGGCTTATGCTCATTTTTACTAGCCTGCCCACGTTGTAAGAGGCAGGTCCGTACTATTCTACGTAGCGAGAGAACATGCCATTGTAGCCAGCCTCTTACCTCAATGCCCTCCCTGAGGGTATAATCAAAAATCCCCACACTATGATGCAAACTCTTATGGATTATTAATGATCACAGTCTACTCGTGAACTCAGCGTCTGAACTTATTAATTAATGAATACATTAACATCTACTGATAATAGAAGGCTCTACTGCACACAAATATTGTAAGTACAACGAGATATGAAGATCTCGATAGAATAAGGGAAGTAAGTACATAGCGGCGTACGAGGGGACAGCAAGAAAATTGGCCAAAAAAAAGTTGTATGAAGGGGTATATGACATTTGAATTAGTCCAATCGGAAGTGGAGGAAACGTGATCGTAGAAATACAGAATAAGAGGAAGTAAATGTTGTCAACCACTGAATGGGGTCATGATGGACTTGATCATAATATCGTTTGACGACATCTGATTGGTGAAGTCAGAATTCGATTCTCCGCTTGCTAAGGACCTTTCTCTGGTATTTGTCCGACTTGCGGATAGACGAAGGTTGGAGCGAAGGTACATCATGGTACGTTAATGTCGGTTCAAAAGATAAGGGTTGAGAGGGCGGAATGGTCGGTAATGTTGGTTGAGGAGCCACCTGGACGCTACTACGCTTCCGAAGCTTGCGGCTCTGAGACATTTGGTTGTATTCGGCACGTAACTGACTCTCCGTAAAAGGATCCAATGCCGCGGGAATGTCTGGAGGCGAGGGTGGACGCAACTGAGGCTGCCAAGCATGATGACCTAGATGGCGAGGGGGTGGTTTCGGTTGAGACTGGTGTGGTGCAGCGACAGGTTGAGTCGTCTGCAAGGGTGCAGGCATGACTAGACGTTTGGGAAGATGGTGAGGTAAGGGAGCACCTCTCGGGTATCCAGAATTAGTGGGCTTGGAACTACTATGGATGGACCGGCCTGAACCATTGTCTAGTCCAGGTAAAGGTTGCAAGACATCATAGGGCTGATCCTGATCCTGCATGGCGTGGACGATCTCAAATGAGGACGGCACCGGAGCAGACGCAGGAAGGCCGTTGTTATCAACGAAAAGTGGTACTTGGCGAACATTATCAATCATCGGCGGCGTACCGAATTGATTTAGATGTCCGACTTGGATACCGCCGCCTCCATGAGGAGCTGCATAATTGTCGTTTCCAATTGGCGGCCTTGATGAACGGCGATGCTTTTCATCGGATCTAGGAGTCTGCATCTGCAGAGCTTGCATGCGGGGAGGCAACCGGTTATGGCTTTGGTGATGGTGGCGAGGTCCAGGGGTTGGAGCGCGAGAGTCTATCTCGGGAGGACCCTTCAAAGGTTGCTGCTCTTTGGCGAACCAATTCGAGTGTTTGCGGTCGTCTAAATTATAGCTCAATTTCTCTCCCTCACGGTTGAAAGTAGGGGTAGCAAAGAACGCGAGATTATCTGGACTTCCTTTTGCTGCATATTGTTCTCTCGTCGGAAGGGCCGAATACTCAGGCGGAGCATTCCGAAGGAGGCTGCCATCGAACCGCGCCTGTTGGTCATCATGAATGGAGAGATGCGGCCGAAATTGAGGTTGAGACTGAGACCGGCCATGTTGAGAGTGAGGGTAGCGTGGCTTTGGCGGCCATTCCGGAGCGTTTGCAGAAGCTGTTGTTGATGAATGCGGCACCTGATGGTAGAAGTTGGAGGGCAGTACTTGACCGGGTGAGAGATTCAAAGATACGCCAGCAGGTACAATAGGGACACTTGTAACGTCCGATATATTGCGCCTGTGCGATCGCTGCAAGTACTATCAGTATTTGGTGATCCCATAGCTGCGAGGAAAGTATCACTGGAATTTGTTCCTGCCTTCTGTCCCGCGACGCATCTTGCTTTGGCTTCGCTATGGGTAACTATGTATTGGTGTTAAAATGGAACAGACGCCGACAAACTGACCTATCTCATACCTGATACAAACTGCCAATATTGTGGGGAACATTGTCCTGTTTAATATGTTGACCTGTTGAATTATGAACCACCTCGTACGGACCACCATGATGCAGAGACAGGCCAATAGGATTGCTCTCGTCAAGCTCATCTATACGATCCAGCTTATTTCCATGCATAGCTAGCGCGCCAGCGATGCGACGAGAGGCGAGCGGCGGTGGTTTACAATCAGGTGAGGTGACAGGTCGGCGGGGGAGATTGGGTTTTATGGAAGACACGTTCGCACTTGGCGTTGGGAAACTGTGAGGAGGAGCTTGGCGATGGTTGACAGCAGGATTCATGTTGCGAGGAAGAGAGGGATCTGGAGAGACATCGCGGGTCAGGTCGACCGACGCCAAGACAGTTTCAGGTGGCGTCCTGCGCCAGAACATAGCTAGTGTTTTTTTCTTCTTCTGGACTTCCGGAGGCCATCGCAAATGAGAGGTTTTTTCTGATGTGGGCGTCCATGGAGCAGAAGAATGAGAATCAGTGGATGTTGGGGGCGTAGAAAGGGTGGTGGAGGTGTGGTTGGAGGATGAGCTTGATTCGTGGGTGGTCGAGCTGTGGTCGTCAGAAAACATGAGACCGTTGTGCGGCTGGAGGCGACGGGGACCGTGGTCTGGCTTCAACGACCACGGGGTGGCAAAGCAGGGATGAGCGTGGGGATCTAATGAAAAGGCAGGATCATTGTAGGGAGCCAGGCCGTACATCGGCTGCGGCTGGGAATTCAAAAAGGCTTGTGTTATTGGAGAACGGTCATCAGACCCAACTGTCCATGTCATCTAATACATATACTTAGCCGTCAGAGCAACGGCTGTTAGACGCTCAACTCAGACCGCTGTCAGTTCTCATGCTTCGTGGCCATTTCAGCCCGCTCCCGCAGCAGTCCGTTCTGTCAGATGGCCCTTCCGCCAAAATATGGTCAGTTTACGTTGCAGAAGCGGACAGGCAAGACCGTGCCTTGGCCAGCTCCTGGAAGGGAAACATGGATGCGTTATTAATCTTCGTACGTGTCATCTGTTCGTCTCCACAGTCTTCTGATTACTATAGTACTATATTCTGATCCTCGCAGGCCGGCCTTTTCTCCGCCAGTATCACCGCCTTTCTTATCGAGAGTTACAAAAACCTTACTCCGGATCCTAATCTAATAATACTCGGTCACATTTCCCTCCAGCTGACAGCTATTGCGAATGGAACACACCTACTTGAGCAACCTGAACCCGTACCATTTCAACCGTCCTTTGCCTCTATACTTTGTAATATCCTCTGGTTCCTTAGTCTGGCATTCAGTTTAGCTGGTGCTCTAGCAGCGACTCTGGTTGAACAATGGACTCGCAACTATCTCACAGCGGTCCAGAAACATCCTGCTCCCCAAATCCGAGCCAGGGTACGAGCATACTTGTATCAAGGTCTTCAGCAATTCGGCATGAGCACCGTGGTTGAAACGATCCCTACATTGCTGCACATTTCTCTATTCCTGTTTCTCGCAGGCCTAGTTGCATTCCTTTTCCCCATCAACTCAATCATATGTACCCTTTGCGTGGCCATCCTTGTTGTCTGTACTATACTGTACGCCATTGTCACCTTCCTCCCTATAATCTTCCATCAATGCCCCTACCGGACACCATTATCATCTCTGTGTTGGTGGGTATGGCAGGCCGTCTTAAGTTATACCTATTATGGGTTTGAAACCCCCCCGCTCACCATGTCTGCTGCTCGGGATTCGTCTGCCGTTGCAAGAATACCGGCGCGTGAGGCACGCGACAAAGAAGCACTATGTCGGACTGTGGGATCTCTTTCCGATAGTGGCGAACTCGCAACTTTCATTGAAGGAATTCCAGGGTTTCTAATTGATGATTCTTCCGGCGCAGATATCATGAAACATGTTCTTCGCGATAAAAGTCTAAATTTAGGGCCGCGTATAGTAGAGAAACTCCACATTTCGGTCTATCGGGATCCGTCTGAGGCGGTCAGGGGGGCGATCTCATGCCTTGGTGCCATCTGGCATATTCTTGTCTATTGTTACCGCAGAGGTTCACCTAGAAATAACGTCGAAGAATGGTTCGACGAGGAGACGCTTCCCGTGTTAGAAACCCTTTTCTATGAAGGGCCTATCGTTGGCCATTACCTCTCGTCGACGACAGCTGTGTTCACCTCGAGCATTCTCAATAGCTATATGTCCTCGGCCAAGTCAATGGAGCAAGAATTGAGAAACCTTGGTGTTCAACTACCTTGGGCAATCCCCGAACCACGACTCGAACAAAAACGCGTGGAAAATTACCTTCTATCTGATTCTCCCGACGTTACGTCGGGTTGTATCATGGCCCTTAAAAAGTGGTTATTCCTATTAAATCGAGACTTCACAGCGGTCAAGGCGGATATGGACGGACGACTCCCTCCTACTGACGAACTTATGCAATCCCTCTGGGCATTCCAGAGTCTGGTTAACGAGGCTCAAATTACGATTTACTATGACTTTTTGACAAAGCTGCTTTCCGATTTTCCTCCATATGAAGCTCTGGTGACCTTTTATCGCCTTGATTGTCACCACGACCCGTCTTTGTCTGTCTCGTTGTATAATCAGACCCGTCTAGCTGATTTTTTGAAGGCATATGAGGATATGTCATCGGTCGCGTTCGACCAGCTTCTTGATGACGTTTTCATACTGGATAACGATGACCTCATCAATGAGACCAGGGACATTGTCGCCGATTATCTCAACGTCAATCCAGATAACATGTCAGCTTTAAGAGCCTCTTCTGTTTTGACAGAGCAGAAAGATCGACGAAGGCAATCAGTAATAGGAACTCTCTGGCAGCCCAAAATCAAATAAGTCAAGGACTTGCAACTAGCAAGAACATCTGCCTTGTTATTTTCGGGAACATAAACTACAAATTCTATGTACGATGCAAAATATAACCATTTAAAACATGATATGTACGACGTGGAACCCAGAGGTGTAAGTATATATAACTATGCGAGGTATGCATGATATACGAAAACGTGGATACCCATAGCTAAATGCAATACAAGGTGTCCAAAAGCAAAGATATAGAGAAACTCAAACTTTGGCCTCTATTGGGCCACACGACGAGCATAAGCTGCACCCTTATTTCCTTGGTTTGCAGGAATACCACCTTTTCTGGCTGCATTAGCTCCAGTACCTGATCGAGGCGGTCGCGCAATCCCGGATGTTGCGGCCGTGGGAAGCCTCGAAGCCGGTCGTGGAAGAGCGGATACCGTAGCACTACTTCCTACACCATACTTCATAGGAGCCTTGAGGCCGCTTACCGCAGAAGCTTTACTGGGTGCTGGTGCTGGAACTGGTGCAACAGGCGGCACTGGAACAGAAGGCGTTACAACCACCCTTCTGGGCCCCATCGTGTTTCCTTGTGGCATGGATTTTTGGTCGAAAAAGTTTCGCCGTTTATTTGGAGCAACTGGGTCGATAATGGGCACGCGTCGGGGTCCATCGCTCCTTCCATCGCTTGCTCTGGAAGGCGGTAGATTTGTACAAGGGTCGGATGCTGCTAACCCGACTCGAGAGACACGAGTAGAAGACACAGATTCCGTGATAGGGGAAGAAATGGGTATGGTTGAGGCAGCCGTAGGTACAACGATTGCCGGAAGAGCCGATCTTTTACTGGTCGCGCTGTTCGTAGAAGCAAACGTTTCGTTACCAGGTCGTATAGCCCTTTTGACAATCCTTAGTGCGAGAACGGGAGGAGGAGGTATTTTCTCGGTAACATTTGGAGCAGGTGTGCGAAGTACAACACGATTTTGGTCATGTAGAGGCGGACAAAGTACAGGAGGAAGAGCGGAAGGCTCGCGAACAGTTTCTTTCGGTATCTCTGCTGTTGGAGACGATTAGGCGGCCGAGCTGAAAAACTGAACAAGCAATATCGGACTAACGACTTTTGTTTCCGTCCCCTGTTGGCTCATAAGGGACCGGAGAACTAGATGTTGAACGTAGCAGTAAAGGTGACCTCGGTGTTCGCTGCTTTATGTGCTCACTCGAAGACACCTGTGGAGGGGAACTTCGGGAAGCAATGAACACGTTGTCTGAAGTATCGCAATCAATGACATTTCAAGTAATCAAGTAGACATGGAATACCTTGTTTTTGTGTTTGCGTATCTCCAATCTCGTCGACTGAGGAGTCTCCAGCAGATAGGGAGAACAAATCGATCCTACCTTTGCTCTCGCCGTCGTTTGACTGGATACTATCAACGGTTGCTTGAAGTTTCGCCTCTTCAACCGCCATATCAAAATCATCATCTTCCTCCATTCCATTGAGAAAAGAATCCATACTGCTCGTGGAAGCAAACAGCGATATCTTGTCGTTCAGAAGGTCGAAACTAGCTTCTTCGGATTGAAACTGCAATTGAAAGGACGTGTGAAGGTCGATGGAATGTCGTTTTCTGTCATGGCAAGACGTATTTGGAGGGCTGGACCGCAAGGTTGATCGAGGGTGTTCTATGGATATCGATGTCTCCGAGGCTTCGGATGATAAGGAAGCGACGGGCTGGGATGTAAAATTCTCTGGTGTATGGGTATCAAGGCTGAAGGCGGATACAGCATTGGAAGATTCGTCAATCGGACTGATGGCAACTTGGGGCTTCTCAATCTTGCATGAAATGAGATTTTCCGGCTGATCATCATTTACAAGTTCGCAGTCTGAAGAAAGCCTAGGAGAGCCTGCAAAGGACACTCCAGAGGCAGTAACTGCATCTATCACAGATGCAAAACTAGAGATTTCTGAAGACGCAGGCAAGGCGGCATCTGAAGAGACGAATGCCGAAGGAGGTTGTCGTCGGTACATCTTGGTTTGAGCAACGGGGGTCATGTCGTGGTCTACGGACAGTTCTGCCAATGGTGTACGAGGGACAGCATGCGAAGGGGTCACCTTCTGAACAACAATGTCACGGGCCGGAGTTACGGTTGGAAGACGAAGGGTCATGGTGTCGCTGTCGTCATCACACATACTGTCATCAAGCTCATCCTCTTCGGTGAGCATGGGATGAATTGTTGCGTCGTCAATGGTAATATCCCCTATGTCGACGAGCCGACGTTTAAGCCTCACAGGGCTGGGTGCTTTGGGAGGCCTATCGAAAAAGGACGAGTCAGAGTCGAGGCAATTTTCCTTGTCAGAGTCAGGCGATGGTGCATCTCTCGATGGACTTTGGAAAGTAAGCGGGTCGAAGAGATCAAGGATGCTGTTGCGTGGACGCATGGTGCTTGAACAAGATGTCAATAAAGACACGAGCAGGGTTCAAACCAGTGTTTGGTGCTGTTGACGCGACTTGGCCATGCCCAACGTGACCGTGATTCCTTCTCATCCTCGACCATCATGGACAGAGCGACCGTGAAAGCAGAAGTCAAGGCCTGGGAGCGCACCTTTAAAGTTGCTAATGGACGAGATCCTACCGTAGAGGATATCAAGAATCTCCCAGAAATCGGTCAGCATTATCCTTGTCTCCGTCGCACTCATACCAACCATCTTTCCAGCTGCCAAATACAAGCTTTACAAGAAGTTGTCCAAGACAAGCGCAGCCCAATCCTCTTCTGTACATACTAGCTCGGGCTCGCCCTCAACTCCACCCAGATCCCGTCCTCGCTCTCATCCACTCGGGCAATCACGCTCCGTTGAAACAACCACGCCTCTTTCTAGCTTCAATCCATTCTCACCTCAGAAAAACAAGGGAAAAGAAAAGGCATCCCAATTACGGCCGAACCACTCAAGTAGTCCTTTTAAGTCGAAACGGCCGCCCCATGATTCTTTCCCCCTTCTTAATCCAGATAAACCTTCAACCTCCTCGCATACCCCTCCTCGCTCTCCCACAGTCCCATCAAGTGCCCTTTCTCGTGCCCGAAAACGTCTCCGCGGTGACCCAGTCTCCCCTTCTCCCAACAAGGAGAAACGGCGGCGTGTTGGTTCACAGTCGATATTGCCTTTCCCTAAGTTTGCCCCAGATCTTTCAGAGAGCAGTGATGATGAAGAAACACAAGAAGGCAACTCGTCCTTTAATATTTCCAACTCCCCAATGAAAGCGCCATTGGGAGCTAAGTCGTTCAGGCTTCTATTCGACGAATCGACCGAGTCGAAAGGTGGCCCTGTTAACGGAAAACCTATCGCAAGACGAACTAGGAAATCTAGCTCTCTTGGGCTTTTTGGGATAAGCTCTGTGAGCGGAACTGAAGAAGAAGAGGCACTATGGGACGCTGGTGACAAACATAAATCACCGCTCGTTAGATCGTTGTCGATACTAGCTTCCAATGAAACAGTTCGACCTCCCGACGGCAAGGTCCTACTGGCGAGGAAGACAGCCAAACGACCTCTAATTGACTCAGACACCGAGGATATAGATGTATCTCAGCAATCGTCTTTTGTGCCTCCGGCTCTTATCCCTCCCTCACCACCTCCAGCTGAATCTTCTAAAAACTATCATAAACGGTACTATTCCGCGATCAAGAAGGGGAAAGTAGAACCGAACAAGCGAAAAAAAGCAAAAACCATTGGCGACAAGATCGACGATCCGGAAGAAAGCACTGATGATTCTGACATTTTGTCCACGAACGTAAAGATAATCAAACGAACACAAGCATTCCTTCATTCTCAACCACTCATCAGTGCAAATGACGATCTAGAACCGGATCCGATACTTGGACATTCAGTTCGTGTTGCGCGTGTTGGGCACGAGACACAGCCTCCTTTAGACGAACAAGCGGGCAGGTTGGAATTTGACCTACCCGACAAACTACGCCGTGTGCTGGCATTAGATACAACTGTACTTAAAGCACGTTACTTACACGAGGAGCGTATCGTGAAGAGTCTGGTTCTCGGCCAACGGCTCGGTCATTACGATCCTACCAAGGGAGGGGAAATTTGGGATGTCGGCGAAAACAATGTCATACTTAGCAAGGAAGAAGGGACCTGGAAAGACACTGATGGAGAGGACGATTGGGAGGGTGAACCTGTCCCATGGGAGACAGGGGAGTTGTAGTCGCTCCTCAGTGCATGGTACGTTTCAGGTTCTTTACATCGTTTACCGTCCAAGCCTCAAGAAACATGTTTCAGCTAGATATCTTTAGTCCTGCCACAGTATCAGTTACTGTCCATCAACGTATGTATCCGCTGACACGTGGACGAAAGAATTGAGCATGCCGCCCTTGCCTCTATAACTTATGCGCGCAATAAACTTTCATTCTTTCAGTACTCACATATCTTGAGCGTCGTCAATCGCAATCAGAGAATATAGTTGGCATGAATGCCTCGTTACATGTGCGTGTCTACCTCTCATGCCACCTGATGTCAACCTTAGTGCCGATCGACACTTGAAGCGAGAAGGCCTACTGTACATGGCATGGTGGCTTGCGTGTCCTGTGCGTTCTCTGCGCGGTTTCTGCGTATTAAATAGGTCTACATGTTGCACATATAACATGACCTTTTCGCTTATTGTTCAAAAAGCACTATCATCTGCGACGTTCTCCCTACTCTTACCCACGTCGGCACCCTTATCAATCTAAAAACCGGGCATCGTCTTCATACTTCCTCTACGCCATACACGAACAAAGAATGCAGCATATAATCCTCCGCGATATGGATGCAACAAACAAGTTATTCGAGGCTATTCTCGATGCTCCGAATGGCAAGCGCATGCTGTCGAGAGTAGCACGGACCTGTCGAGCTCTGTATGAGCCCGCATTGAACATCCTCTGGAGAGATCTAGATTCTCTGGTTCCTATCCTATGGCAATTTCCTGGGCATTTGCTCAAAAAGGCCCGGAAGCCGGGAATGGGCTTCGTATGTTGCGCGTTCTACTAAATCACTGGTTGAGATTGATCTGTTGTTGCAGGTAGGAACACCCACAGAGAAAGATTGGGAACTCGTTTTCAAACACAGCAAACGGGTTCGTCAAATTACTTACAACGAACACGCCAATAATATAGCACCTTCCATCTTTGCGGTGCTCGAAGAATGTCCGCAATCACAGATCTTTACGCAGCTCGTAGAGCTGAATTGGAAGGTGGAGACACCCGCAGGTCTTGCACGGTCCTCCATGTTCCTGAACTCTCAACTACGCGCCGTCAACCTAGAGATTGGCGCGAAGTTTCCCCAACTTGACACATTCCTCGCTGATTTGACAAGTCGGACTCGACTCACGTCATTCTCATTCATCTCTCCAACTAACCTTCCTGACTCTTTCACTGAACTTCTCGGCCGCCAGCACTCGCTGGAAAAACTCGTCTTGATGGCTCCCGGAGCATTAGCCCCTGGTGTTGGCCGATGGGTAGCCTCTTTATCAGAGCTGAAGACATTGAGGCTTGATCTAACAGGAAGGTCTATGATTGCCGTCGAGGGCTTTTTCGATGAACTCCGTCCCAGATCCGGGGATTCAACTCCCAGCTCAGTGGGGTCCACCGACAGTGGTGTTTTTTCAGACGACGAAGTAGACTTCTCATTGATCCGGAAGTCGGCCCTTCGCTTGACGGGTGACTTGAGGTCAAAGGGTTCCTTTGCTCAAGTGCGCAAGCTCCATCTGACCGGAGATGTTTCCAATATCGCCGTGTTCTTGAAACACATTACAACCCCTTTGACACAACTCGAACTCGTCATTGAAGATCCTCCTGACAGGGCGGATTGGCACGACCTTTCTGCCTTGATCTGCGAAAAGTTCGGAGACTCACTGCATTCTTTGCGGGTAACCGCGACCAATTCATCTCGCTTCACGGACCTCGTCCGATCTACTTCGAGGGCCGGACCGGCCTCAGGTCGACTCTCTTTGGAGCAATTTACATACCTTCCTTACTTAAAACGCTTGGAATTCGACCTTCCCGAGTCTGTTATCTTCACAGCCGCAGATCTGCAATGCCTCGCCGGGGCATGCCCGAATCTTGAAGTTCTAAAACTGTGCCCACTAGCGCGATTTCCTCCAGCGACAGGGGGCCCGAAAATTGATCTAGATACTATTGCCGGCCTCACCCGTAGCTGCAAGAAATTGCATACACTCGCCGTTGTAGTTAATGCAAAACGAGGTAGCAAAGACATCCTCTCTTCAACTCTTACTTCATCCAAGTCTTTCTTGCGACTGTATGTCGGACATTCCTGGATAAATGATTCGCTGCAGGTCGCCATAGTTCTCAGCCACATTGCACCGAGATTAGAAACACTTCGATGGTTTCAGGAAAAAAGCCGGTCCGGTTTAATTGAGG
The DNA here is from genome assembly GCA_003313785.1 of Termitomyces sp. MG148. Classification (NCBI taxonomy): domain Eukaryota; kingdom Fungi; phylum Basidiomycota; class Agaricomycetes; order Agaricales; family Lyophyllaceae; genus Termitomyces; species Termitomyces sp. MG148. The sequence goes on along the minus strand of QLOM01019127.1, from coordinate 9,605 downwards.
CAAATGCACGAGACTGGCAGAGTGCCTCTGACATTCTCCCACACCTTCAAGGAATACGCCTTCTAGAACGCCAAATTATTCGGGAAGCCACACATGTAGAGCCTAAAACCACTGCCGATAAAAGTGTTGACGCTCGCGTCGAGATGGCTGATCATGGCGTCAACGCGTCCCCCAAGACACAAGACAATGCCGTCCAGGCCTCTACCAGTCTAGTCAATCGACTAGTTCAGGCTGAACCAAATTATGCGTCCATCCTTATTGATGCTAGACCGTCTACTGTTGATGCCAATATTGAAGCCGTCACAAACCTTGTCAACAAGGAGGTCGACGCCGTTCCATCGGTATCGTCAAGAGTCGAGGACACCAACAGTCTTTCGAGATCCGTTCAAGCGCTCCTTACTCCTTCTACATTCATGAGAGCATCTCCTCGCCGCCCCTCTATGTCACTCGTCGATTTCCCATCCGTTGTTAGTCTCTTGTCTCTTGTATACAGGTTCTTGGTCTTCTATCCTTTGTCACTTCCTTCTCGTATCTTTCAAACTGCTGCCGCCAGTATCAATTGGCGTCATCCAGACATGAAAACCCAGGAACAGGTTCCTCCAACCACTTCCCAGCCGACTGACTCGGACATAGCTTTGGATACTTTGGTCGCCGAAGTCCGTCGCTAATCAATATGTTATTACGACTATATACTTACTCTCATGTATTATGCTGCCATTACTATAGGACACACATGATTATGGACATGTAAAAAGTGACGAGGAACACGTCTCACAAACAAGCGAGGTGAATGTCGCCACATGGATTCACCCCGAACGTAGGGAACAAATAAGAATCAACAACACGGGGACGCGTCACTCAGATTGGATCAGGACGCTCAATTCGTCGTCCTACCGCTTCATTATGTCTGACAACAAGAAACAGGAGAAGGACTTTACATCTGAGGTCGATACTCTTCTTCCAGAGGCAGAGGCGTCAGTGAAGGTCCGCATCTCCCCGTAGTAACGTCATTCTGGTCTATTTACCTATACGTCGTCAGTCGGGTAAACTCCAAGAAGGCCTTGATAAAATCTTTGCTCTGGAAAAGCAAACTAGAAATGTGAGCAACCCAAACCTCGAACTTGAATCCAGGCTCTGAGTCATGAATAGGCTGCGGACCTGACATCAACGACGAGACTGGCGAAAGCTGCAGTCGAACATTGCTATAACGCCCGTGACTTTGTCCTTCTCAATTCTACTATCTCCATCTTAAGCAAAAAGCATGGACAGCTGAAAGGCGCCATTCAGGCGATCGTGGAATTGGCAATTGGCTGGTTGGACGAGATTAAGAAGACAAATGGAGTTCCTAAATGGCTCGAGGTTGTCGAGACACTCCGTAGTGTCACTGAGGGAAAGGTACGTCTTTACCTATTTGCGACGTTCAATCAACCGATTCGTAAGTTGTTTTGCAGATCTTCCTAGAAACGCCTCGTGCTCGTGTGACGATGCTTCTTGCTTACTACCATGAAGGACTCTCAACTGCTTCAACATCTACTTCAGCAGCGCAAAAAGAATCACTACAAACTGCTTGCGACCTACTTTCCGACTTGCAAGTCGAGACATATTCCTCTATGGACCGTCGAGAAAAAACCGAATTCATTCTGGAGCAGATGCGTCTTTTGATTGCTGTAGCTCGGCAGAAAGATGCAGAACAAGGCAAGATGGGCAAGGACGCTTTGGGAGGTGGTGAAGCGGAGTGGGTCAAGGTGAGAGTGGGTGGCAGAAAGATCAACGAGGAGTTCTTGAAGGCAAAAGATAACGAGGTTCGTTCATCCGTCTTTGGTTGAGTTTCGACCTAAAGAGAACACCAGGACCTCAAACTCAAATTCTACGATTTGATGATTCAACATGCACTTCATCAAAACAACTATCTTGACGTCGCCAAATTTTATCACAAGGTTTGGGAGACACCTTCAATCAAAGATGATACTGAAGATAAGGGCAGAGCAGTGAGACTTCATCTTGTATTTCTTTGCTTCACCTCATGTGCGCTATTAGGCTCTTGAGCATATTGTTTACTATGTCATCCTTGCTCCTCACGACAACGAACAATCAGACATAATGCACCATCTATTTGTCGATCCTGCTCTCAGCAAGCTGGATCTTCACTAGTGAGTCTTCCATCACATATAAACTATGTGATATTGATATTATACAGCAATCTTGTCAAATGCTTCACAACTCATGAGCTCATGAGATGGCCAGGAATAGAAGCAATTTACGGCGAGTTCCTGAAGAAGACGCCGATCTTTAGCTCGGAAAAGCGATGGGAAGATCTTCACACTCGAGTTATTGAACATGTTAGTTTCCTTCTTGATTCTTTCTTCGAATCCCAGCTCACTGAACAACAGAATATACGCGTTGTTGCGGAATATTACACAAGGATTACTCTGACTCGATTAACGTCCCTCCTTGATCTCACAGCGAAGCAAACAGAAGAGACCCTCGCACGATTAGTTGTATCTGGAACAATATGGGCCCGGATTGACCGGCCAGCGGGCATTATTAGCTTCAGGAATAAACGAAGTGCAGAGGATGTCATGAATGATTGGAGTTCGGACATGCAAAAACTCCTCGGTCTGGTCGAAAAGACATGGATGGGAATGAATGCGGCACAAGCCGCTCAATCGCGAGTAGCCAAAGCTTCCTCGTAGTCTTCATGTACTTTTTCCCCCTAGATCACATCAATTCTTTAAAAAAAATATGGGAGTAATTATATGAAGTAAGTAATCGAATTATTATGTTACAATTGTGCACGAGATTTAGACCTCAGTGCACGAGGTCTAGGCCTCATTGGCTCCGCGTTCTTGAGGTTCATCGGATCCGCTGTCAGTTCTAGGGGCACGTCTGGTTCGACCGGTTTCGTTATGAGAGGTGCGTACGACGGTCGGATGCCTTCTTTCCACAACCTGACATATTCCTGACCCTGTGACCAATCTTTGACGCCCTCGGTCTTATCGACAATGGCCTTCCAGCGTTTTCGTGCAGCAATTGCCCCTTCATCAAATTCTTCTCGTCTTTCGAATGAGGCCAGATTTCGCTTCTCCTTCTCAAAAGAATGCTCGATCTCGCCTTTTGCGAACAGAGCACCGAGATGTTCCGCCTCCATAGCGGCAAATTTTGTCGCTACGGAGTGTTCCGCGCGAAGAGCACGGAACTGGGCAACAGCCGTCTCATAGGCTTCAGAAAGGGTTTTTTTGTGATGCTCGTACAGATTCCGTGTAAACAAGACAGCACTGGCAAGTATGTTTTGGTGAATTCTTGATACACAAAGGACCGAACATACTCTTCGGGTGTGGGATTTCTTCCTCGCTGACTTAAACGTGTCCAAGCTTCACCTTGCACGGGATTCAAATCTTCAATGGCAGCACCTTCCACGAGGGTAGTTGGTCGGAAAGCTTCGAAAGGATGGTCGCGGAAGAATTGACGACGAATCTTGTCTTCTAGGTGAACGATAGGTAAAGGTTTTGGGTCATATGGTTTTGGCCGAGTGGACTGGGTAGGATTGACCTGTTGGTCGTACTGATGGCGAGAGGGTGGAGCTTTTGGAGGAAGGGGTAGAGGTGGATACTCAAGGACGGCCTGATACCAGACAGGCGTTTGCTTGATATACTTTCCACGCATTAGGCGGGAGACCTGCTGGTGTACTTGCGACGCGATTCGCCGCACCATCCTTGGAAATGTAAATGTAAACGCGACTCTTCAGAGAAATTTCCGACGAGCCGATCCCTGTTTACACCTCATAACAATATCACAACAAAGACACACAATCCATCCATAGACAAATACAGTTACACCTTACAATGCATAAGCAATAGTACTAGTAATAATTACAGCTTCGCCCCAGTCTTGATTCTGCTGTTTCTGTTCAACTTTCTCGCCTCATCCCGCAGAACACGTCGGAGCTAGGAGATTTGATCGATCATAAATGGCACAAAGACCAGTTCCAGCACTCACTATCTTTCCTGACGGGCTCTTGGGAATGGTATCGATAAATTCGATGCCTCCCTTGAGGTGTTTATAGTACACTTTGGCGTCTGCAACATGCTAGGTGCATGTTTAGCTCAAAGATCATCGACGAAGGATACATCCTACCTTGCTAATGACCATCTTCGCCTCTGCAGCGGCCTGTGAATTACTAGCTGCGCGTCGCGCAGCCCTGTCACTCAAAACGACATATGCAAAAGGAAGCTCGCCACTATAATCGTCAAGAACGCTGACTACACAGGCGTCAGTCACATCTGGATGTGTGAGAAGGTGACCTTCTAATTCGGCAGGCGCCACTTGGAAACCGCGGACTTTCATTATTTCCTGAGTCTGTAATTCAGACACGAAATACGTGGTATTTTTTTCTGTATGTACGTACCTTTAGGCGATCGACGACAAAAACATCACCATTCCTGATGATTACTTCGTCACCAGTGCGTACCCAACCGTTAATAAACGTCTCCTTCGTCCTAGGAATACACAGTCAAGAGGAAAAATGAGAACGCAAAATGGTACATACGCCACCTCATTGTTTATGTATCCAAGAGCCATCGATGGTCCTGTCACAACCAATTCGCCTTGTTCACCCTCACGAGCCAAGGAACCGTCTTCTTTGACGACTTTTGCTCTTATTCCGGGTATAAATTGACCAACACTGCCCACCGTCCCAATATTCTGTGTCGGAGGTGGCATTGTAATAGTCGCGCAAGTTTCTGTGAGACCTGATGTTCATTAGTTTGACAAAACAAAACGTGTATCATTCAAAGAATCAAACCATATCCCTGGCCGATGGCAGCGTTGGGGAGATATCTTCGCAGCACTTGCAAAAGCTCTGCACTGAGAGGTGCCGCACCAGATATGCAGTACTTAACGTGACTGAGATCGAGGTTTTGAATCGAGGGATGCTAAGGGTGTGAGTTTTAGTCATAGAATCACATCTATATATGAAACAACTTTGCAGAGGAGTACAACTTGAGGTGGAACGACGCTGATATTTGTTGTCAGGTAGATGATGATAAGGTAACAACGAACAAGACTCACAGCAGATGCGTTACCCTGTAGCGAACAATGCTGTCCAAAAAGGAATGAAGGCTAAATTTAGGGACCACAACGATAGACAGCTACGTCTTCTCTGTCAGATAATGTCTCAAGTACCGTGATAATCAGTAGACTTACCCCGGCAAAAAGAAGGAAGTGCAGCTACCGGTATCAAGAATCAGACAGTTTGAAACACTGATCCCAGTGAAACTACAAACATTGAAGACAAGGCCATAGATATCTGTTGCGTTACTAAGGGCTTTGGCTGTACACAGGAATGCAAAGTGCTAACGACTTACGAAAGAAGGGAAGGACTGAGTAATGAGTCGACGAATCAGCAGCGGGCAAGTATGTGGCAAATCTGATTAAACAAACCAGCAATAGCAACATCCCCAGGCGCCATATGCTTATTCTTGTAGTTGGGCTCATTGAGCTTATTGTGAGAGACCATCTGCATGACGTTTGCGATGACTGAGTAATGTGGTATTGCAACAGCCTGCAGGGATAGTTCAGATACAAGACGTCAGATGAACCCCCAACAAAGCAGACCTTGGGTTTGCCTGTTCGATGTGCTCAGCTTGCAGACAATTTTAAAATTTCGAACAGAAGATTTTACCTGTGGTACCGCTCGAAAATGAGAGGAAAGCCAGAGTCGTCTTTGCTTCGCCAGACTTGAGGCAGAATTCTGTATAGGACACAGGGGCACGGAGCCCATACTCTACAAGCTGATCGAGCGTAAAATGGTTCGAAATCGTTTCATGAATCGAATGCTTCATGAATATGATACGATCTTCCGAGAGGCCGACTTCCCTGGCAGCGGTGAGAGCGGTGCTCAAGAAGTCCGGATGAATGATCAAAAGCGACGCTCTAGAGGTGCGCAGTTGGTAAACTAGCTCGTCAGCCTTGTATGCTGGGTTAGCCGGTCTGTTGCCTGATTAGCCCACTCTTTTCATTAGACCAAGACTAACAACTACGTTATAGCTCCGCCCAAAGTATGAGCAGCCCAGATACAGACGGGGTAACCTGGTATGCGATATTAGAATCAGAACGGCATATAAGGACGTTCGTTTACCGATGTCGTTGGGACTGAATATACAAACTAGAGCTAAGCATGAAAGCCAGCGTCAAATTGCTCAGACGACTGCTCTTACCGACATCACCCTGGCCTGCAAGGTGGAAAGCTGTCAGCTTGGGGCCGCCTCTTTCCTATGTGTTTGTACACACCGATATTCCATTTGGTACTCATTGCATTGGCCAAAGCACGCGTCTTTCGTAAGAGCTACATGATGCAAGAACTAAGAAGGGGTAGATAGAGCAAAATGACGCGAAACAAACTTCGACGTGGTCTACAGCAAGGCCTGTTTCATCGTGGATAAGCCAGGGAGTGGCACGGGGACGAACAGGGCGGAGAAGGTTGTTGTCACTGAAGAAAAACTGGGGTATTGTAAGATTATCAGGAATGGGAGGGAGCTCTCCTGAGAGGGAATGAAACTCAGCCATGAAGGGACCAGATTATCAATGGAATATATTATATACTCCTCGTACATATTGATCATATTGATGTAATTCGAGTCCTCAGCGCTTAGATCCGTGAACCACGTGGAACTGGTTGTCGGCGGTCTTGTCACGTTTGGTTAATTCGGAGCTGACGATGTGAACGGAGAATAAGTGAGAAAGATAAGTAAGGAGGTGGAATAAAGTAGTAGACTTATTAAGGTAAGCTTGATGAAAAGCATATGTGTGTTTGCGGAAAGAAATCTTTTTATTTCTTGAGCCCTTGTAAAAGTCCTCAAGCGTCGGAGACCCGCTCCCGAGGGAGGGGGGCCGAAAACTCAAGCTAACTACATGAGGGACTGGATAGGTACGAGTAAAAATATAAGAAAGTAGAATGAAGCTATGCGAATAGGGATGGTGGGAGGGGATCTCAAATCGACGCGTGACGTAAGAGGCTAATCTAATGGACGACTGCGAGCGCAGTGTGAGACGATGATGATGCAGTAATAGTAAGTACTTACCTGCGAGCGCAGTGTGAGACGACGATGTCGAACTCTGCCGACGCCCGCAGGAATTTAGGACAATGCGACCAAGGACAAAGGATGGCCAGTGTCAAACCGAGCTGAGTGCCTACAAAACAGAGGAACGAATCCTCAGGTTCTGTCGTAATGATAGAAGACAACTATAATTCATACCTACAAAACAGAGGAACGACTGTATGTAATTAAGTTATAAACCAAGAAAACCCAAACAACGACGATTACTTACATCCTCAGGTTCTGTCGTAATGATAGAAGACAACTGAGGATGTAATGCGACGTCGACGCGTCTCGACACTCGCCAACACGTGACCATGTAGCCCAACTGAGATAAGCAGCCCCTATACGGGCAACAGCCCAGTATGTGACGATGTGAAGGGTAAGGCGTTGATCTCGGCCCGAATTAACCCCGGGCAACACCCCACAACTTTGCCCGATTCATTATGGACGACGAGGAGGCTGAGCTTCGCAACCCGTTCCCTTCGCCACCGTCCCATTACACGAAATATTCTTCGCATAACCTCCGTCTTCTTGCCCTCCTACGTGAACGTGCACCCGATCAGCCCGATGTCAACCAACACCAAGTCCTGTCTGATCAGTCTGACGTACCAGATTGGCCCCTAACTCAACTGGACAAACCGCGAGTCGACTGGATCCTTGAAGAACCAGACGCTTACTATGATGTCTTTGGTGATCGCTGGTTTGTACGCGCCCTTAATCTGTACTCGACTTCGAGTGCCAACCTACCTAGGTCAAAGAAAAAATACCCTCGTTAGCTGAAGTCGGCGGTAATCAGCTGTATCCTGCAGATCCTAGCACTGGTGAAATTTTCTGATGGACAGCTACCACGGCTCATCTTACATGCTTAACAGACCGTCGCCCAGCACTACTGAACATTTTACTTTCTCTACTCGTCACATTTTCGTCTTTGACCTCGTCTCTCCTCGCGCCTCCTCCTAGCGCGTTCACAACTGATCCACCGGAATGGCAGCGTCTGGTCGAATGGATCACAGTCCTCAGTCAAAATATCATGGCCGCCGCGAACGATCTGCGTCCTGTACAGGTATGGGATTTGATGTGTACTACGTCCCCAACGTTAATGCATAAAAGGCAAGAGAAAACCTAGAACTCATGATGCGCAGGCAACTTGAGCTTCGCAAAAGCGAGACAGAAGCATTGCACTCGTACGTCCCATATCAAATGTTCTTATGAAGGTTCTGTAAGTCTTGAAGCAATTGTGACATTTTGGAGGCAAAGCTGGCAGATTTGCGTCAATCTATAGGCAGTTTACCTGCTAAGCTACCATTAACGGAGAACCCTGGTGTCACCGAGGTTGGGTGCTGGATCGATTTTTCTATGTTGATCTAACAAAAGCACAGGCCGAACCGGAGAGACGCTCAGGCGATGCTAATACAAGGGTAGTACTTACAATCCGATATACTTTTGCATTAACTTTGGAATTGCAATCATGCAGGAAATTGTCACACTCTTGGATTTTCCGGCTCAGGCTGATGTCTTGCGATGGGCCGAAGAGATTGGATAATTCGGGGGATTCTCAAATTGATGATGTTCTGGAAAATATCATGGGAAAATTACCTTGTCCCTTTACAACGTGCAATGACAATTCAAAGTCCTGTTTACATTCTGATTCACTTTACCTACGTACTTTTAAATGTCCGGTTGAACAAACCCTAACCTTGAGTAGACGCGTGAGAGTAAGTTCGACTTGGAGTAACTTTTGTATACGTACTTACTATTGACGTGTACTTCAAAGCGTAACGATGGCCACGAAACGCAGAATAGGTGTCAGTATCGCGTCAACCGAGGCCGCTCGTCGTCAACTCATGCAACCTGTAACGTGCTGGGAGAAAGTTTGGGTCCCTCCAGAAAACGGAGCACCGGGCTCTAGCCTTAAGATATACAAGTGGGTAAAGACCGAAAAGGCACAGGTAAGCGCTTTATTCTTTTTTTTCTTATCTAGGTTAACTGTCAACGCAAAAATTATAGCAATTTAGTGACGATGAAGGAGAAGTTGACGAGCCACTAGCTCCCTTACCGGATGAGCCAGAAGTCATCGATGGCGAGGAAGAGGACGACCCTCTGCCTGAAAATGTTCCGGAATCAATACAAGTTACAGGAATTGTCGATCCAGCACAAGACGAAGAGTCTAAACCACCATCTCCAAAGCCTCAATTGTCGATGACCCTGCAGGATGGTACCGAACTTGATGGAGACCCGTTAGACGCGTCATTAAAGCCCATGGACGAGGACATGAGCGTTGGACTTGGACTAGACGGTCAAAATATGTCGGGGGATGGAATGGAGTTAGACATGTCTGGTCTTGGGCCGGATGGACTAGGACTGGAGAGCTCGCACAATCTCTCACAGCTGCAGGTTATAGATGCCAGCGCCGACCCTTTTGCGCAACGGGTAAACGAGTGAATTAGTGCGAGGTTTCACCTTCGGTGGGCTCACATATCCCATTGGCTTCATCTCCAACTAACATCA
>QLOM01019074.1:0-10954 GCA_003313785.1 Termitomyces sp. MG148 | reverse complement strand
TGTTCTTGCTAAAATAGCATCAGCCTTGGGCCCAGACATGTACCTTTCCGCGAGATATGATTTCAGTTTAGACATAATCGAAGCAATGGGCAAAGGAAAGCAAGTGATGGAGTGATGGGTGGAGATGGCTTACTAAGCACTAGGATGTACGGCAATCGGCTTCAAATTTATATGTCTATATTGTTTAAATTTCTCCATATTAATAATGGGCACATGGTGTAGTTGGTTATCACGCCCGCTTAGCACCTTATGGTGGTTTCTGCGGGCGGTCCCCGGTTCAATTCCGGGTGTGTCCATACACCCGCAGGGGTAAAATATTTTAGATTCTCTTCGAATGAATGGAGAGGATAAGACGCGCGTCGCGTACGTAAATTGTGGTATACGGTCATGTTCGTCCGATTGTTTGTGTCTTCTAGAAGGTACTTATATGGCGAGTTCCTCCTTGTTCGCCGAATCTAGGCCTTCGTTTGGTGTCATATCCTGGTTCCTCTCCTTTCGGTTTATTCCCGCTCCTGCGTCCTCCTGTCCGTCCTCGTCCTGTTCCCTCCTCCCCTTCTTTCCCTCCTCTCCCACTAGTCTTCTTCCTCGTCGTTCTCTTCCTCTTCAAGTGCCGGTTTATTCAGTGCGATGTGTGGTTCTCCTGTCTTGGTAAGTGCTCCCGATTTCGTTACAAAATCCACCATCGTCTGTCCTCGTTCTTCAGTACCAAGTAAGATTTCTCGTTTTATCTCCTCGTGTCCCTGAGAATGTTTTGTGCGCTTCGTATCTCGGGCACTCCCTGATGATGTGGTCTCTGGTCTGACAGTGCTCTCCACATGGGCAATTGATCCCTCCTGTTCGTGTAGTATTTACCTATGAATGCGCGTCGTGTTGTGCATTGAGTAAGTTGCCGATTCCTCCTGTTTTCGCCGTCTTCTCTGCCATTTCTCCAGCGTCGTCTCCTTTATTCCTCGTTTTACATCGGTCATCGTCGTGTCATCAATTGTCCGCAATATCGCGTTTGCCTTTGCCTCCTCGTCTGCTCTTCCGTTTCCCGTCACTTCTTCATGTCCCAGTCGCCATTCTATGTTTGTGGTGTGGGCCGGGTCTCATCGAGGAACTCGTCGACGGTGAATGTCTTCATCTTAGATTGACCCGCTTTTGCTTTCGGCTCATGTATCGACGTGACCGCCACCGATTCTCATAGAAAACAGTCCATTTACACATACATTACATTAAAAAATATACAATCAGAGAAAATTACTCGGGGGTAACATTCCTACAAGGACGAGCCACTACCACCAGAGTCGTCCTCAGAAGGTCGTTCACGTATAACGACATCCTCTCTTCTCGATGAAACACCTGCCAAAAGTAAAACAGCAGAAGACAATAGCGCGGTAGCAAGAACAAATATCGTTTTGGGGAGATATGCAACAGTCGAGCTGTACGTCAGCGCATAGACGTAAGGCTATATATATATGCCGTTAGTATGTAACAACTCTAATAAGGATACAATGTTCTCTTACATTGATGATATGAGCAATCGCCGATAAGACGGCCATACCACCAAACAATGCCCCTACTTCGGAGCTATAACCACACGCATGGAGACATACTGCCCCAAGCGAATGCAGGGTGGGGTTTCCGCCAGATGTAAGCGAGGATAGACACGAAAGGCCGATGAACAACGTTTGTGAAGAGGCTGGCGTCAACGCGACAAGGGCGTCTGCCAAGCCGTCGACAGCAAGAGAAGCTTGCGCAAGGCGTTTATCGAACTGCAACTCTGCGGCGATGTGGGCGGCATCCGACGTCGTTCCGTTCGGCTTGGGCTTGAAGTACGATATGACAACTGGATATTCAGTCAGGAAAATTGCTTGCGAAGTGTTAGAGCACGTACTTGGGAGAAATACCAAGAGATTGAAAGCCCTTGTTATCCATAGAATGGACATGTAGTAACCCAGCTGTACGATGTCAGGACGAATCTTTAATTAACAGCATGTAACTTACTTCTGCAGTTGTCCAAGCGTACACGTGTTGAGCGTACAAGTACTTGGCCGAATATATTCCCTGTCGATCATAGTGAGTGTCTAATCTGGTCAGTAGTGAACGGTAAATTACAATTGACACCAAATAGAGAAACAATGCCATCCCAACCAACACAAGATTATAACTTCTTCCAGATCGACTTGGTACAGCTCGAGGTGCGAACATAGTGATAGGGATGACTAGCGCCTTAATAAATCGGACAGTGTAACCGCGGATGACAGCCACGGGATCCTGCATAAAGAAAGGCATCTCTCTGTGATAGCTCTCATCTTCTGGCAGAGTAGGCTCTCGAGATTCTGGGAAAATCAGGAGAATATAGAATAGCACTGCTAGTAACAGGCTGATACTAAGGGTGAATGCATCCTCGACGTCCAAACTCGTGGATTGTGGTAACACAAGACCACTGAACTATAGTCACGCTGTATCAATTATCTCATTGCATCTTGAACAGAAGGTAGCGCACCCATGGTCCTGCAGCCAAGCCGACAAAGACAATGCCTTGTATCGTGGAGAATATCCCTGACCTGAGCTAAATTTAAACAGAGCGTTTCTTTGGTTTTACAAATGACAGACCGGGATCCATGTCTTGTGCAATCAGAAGTATACCTAGATAACAGGTAAGCTCGAACAAAACGTAAGAACCGATCACCCCTACGCGTGAACGACACCATTGAAAGAAGACAGACCACCAACTAGGCCTTCAAGGATAGGGCCGGCTAAAATGAACTTCTCTGCATGACGTCCAAAAAGGGAACCTGGTTGCATTACAAGTACATAGGTCAATTCCCTGCGTCTCCTTTCAGAGAGTCACGCAGGTTGATCGAAAAATGACGTACATGCAAATTGCTCCCAAGAGGAACAAAGCAAAGACAGGCTTCCTGCCATGCACATCGCCCAGTCTACTCCAAAAGCCGGTCGCAATGGCACTAAGTACGCTCATTAGCGTCACGACAGCTAAATGGAGTATGAGTGGACCGAATAAGACATAGTTGGAAGATACACGTACATGCCTGTATCTTTGCCGCCCGTGCCTGCACTGCCGCGCCGGAACAGTCTCCTGTAGCAGTGAGAAGACTGGAGTTATTGAGATCCCCTTCGGCTTTCAATGCTCGACAAGCGATAACTTTGTACACCTGAATGCGAGGGGACATGGTGACTCCCCGCTGAAAGTGTATCAGATGTGATTCGAAACAGTGAATAATACACGCACCGACATTGAAACGATAAGAACGATGGGAAGTAACCTGTGAAACATTAAGGAGGCCGATATGAGATGGGTTAGAGCAGACAAATTCACCAGAACGGATTTGCTTTATATTTTGTCATCTTGGGAAGAAATGATTTTGGACGTCTTTTTCTGGGATTTCTGCCAGGCGAAACTGGGAGGAGTGCCTCATCTTCCCTAGCTGACTGAGATGTTGACTGTGACTCCGATAGAAACATGTCTTCAAGTGGTATAGCGTGGGGGGTATCAAGTACCTGTCTATATATGTGAATTGGTCAGCGAATGAGTGAAGGTGGACAGGCAGCCGCCTTGAAGATGTGAGGCAAACGCTAAACAGAGGTAGGACTTGGGTCAGCTTATCTGATAAGGCTCGAAACCCCACGTGACAATACTCGTGGTCCGTCAGTCGGACAATCCAGATCTGCGAGTGCGACCGTCCCTGCAGGTGCCAGCGATCTCCCCGTCTCCCTTTCCCTAAAAGGAAAACCACTCACTCATCATGCTCAGATGAATTTTCCTAGGGACATGAGTGGAAAAACTGGGCCCGACAAGTAAAAATGACTAGTACCAGTGGCTGGCGCATGATTACGGATCCAGCGGTGGGTTTCCGCTGGATTTATTCTGGTGCTTCGGTTCGGTGGAGCCGGGTCGTAAAGGCGATCTTGTAGTTGCTTATAACGGTGTCAGTCTCCCGAAGCTATTTCTCTCTCTGATTGGCAGGTGTACCAGATCGTAGTGGAATTCAGACAGCTTTTTACATGCCCTGTTGAGGCTTAGTCTGAACTATGTATCTTTTCGTTGTTCGGAGCTTCCAAATGGCCGCCCCTTGTGTAGAATGGTCTCTGGTGTGGATATTCGGGAAGAAGTGGACTCTAGGGTCAGAAGACGTGAAGGTGTGGGATGACTTATCCATTTTAGGCACTTGAACATGAATAACTCATGATGTGGCTCATTGCAAGTTCTACACTCATGTCAAATTGTATGAATGGCTTCGCCACCTCTGGCTGAGAGGGCCCACATTCACAAGCCCTGCAACCCCTCTCAGTGTGCCCGATGACTATTGCGAGGTAGCGATTGCTACTGCCAAAGTAATGCGCGAGACAGATGCAATGAAGATGACAGCAGAAGTTGTAGGTTTGTCTACCTCCTCATGGCAGTATCGTCATGATATCGATATCGATTTGTAGACCGTCTTAATCAATGCATCGATTGCAGGCGCGACCATGTTCGAAGCATCTCCGACTCCAAATTTGCCAAGAGTACTCACAAACAATACGATGCTCTTAGTGCAGAAGCCAAAAAGTGGTTCAAGAAGCTGGCTGTTCGTTGTCACGCTCCCACCTCATATATCCGATGACTTATCGCACAATCTTGTACAAATAAGGTCCATGATGAACTTATGGACAATGCTACTGCCAAGATCAAGAAAGCAGGTGCATTTCTCATGTGAGAGAACTACTTGTACTCATAGACAACAAAGCCAAGTTTTTGAGGGGAAAGGTAGAAGGACTCCTGGTGATCTACATAAGTAAGTACTCGTTATATATATCAATCTTGTTTCGTCGAGAACTGGGATGACAGGATCTCAGGATCTGAGATAACAAGCCTCCAATACTCATGACTGGTTCTGTGCTGAAGTCTGGGCAGTAATCACTTGCTTAATATAATTAAACGTCATGCTGCGACGATGTATAGTGCTTGCTGCCTGCCTTGCAGGATCGCTGAGGCCGGATGGCTTAACACTAAGGAAGTCGGATGCTATATCCCAACGTTTGGTAAACTAGGGGAATGGGTCGGCAGGGAATGATAATTCATGAAATTCATGACTTGATCAATCCAGGTGGAGTCAGCTTCGCCATGACCGAAGAATTCCGGTGCAGAAGGAATGCTACTTACTAATCAGCTTGACGCTAAAGAATTTTGGGGAAATCTAGAACGTTCTGATCTTCCCAATGCTCCGCCGGATTTTGAAGCGTTTGAATATTGGTTTAAGATAAAGTGCTCACCGATGGATGTGGACAGGCTTCAGAGTTCGCTCACCACTCCTGATTATGCTTTTACTACCACTGGCACACACCAGGTTACTGATTTAAATGGCTCGTCCGCTCCTCATTTGTACTCCCTCTGCCGCCTACCCGGTTTCCAATGCATCCACGGTGAGAAGGTCGGCGTCATATCCAGGTATGAAAAGTGTCCCCTCTGCCGGACGATGTCGACAGTACTGCAGAACAATTCGAAGATTCTGCAAAGAATCCCCTACCACTCAAGTAATACCTGCTTCTTTCACCCGACAGCCAGAGGAGAAATATATCTTTCTCAAGATTGTCGCTCCTTATAGTGCGCCACATAAAAATTTCCTGACGCAAAATCATGCCAAGGCACATGTCTCCCAACCACTGGATCTTCCTTCCGATCAGTATCACAACAAATTTGTCAGCCTAAATGACAGACCGGATCTAGTCAGAACCTGGGACGACCACGACCATGATATATCCATAATATATATAGCTTCCAACTTACTTCAGCACTCACACAAAGAACAATCTCGGGCTCATTCTCCTTACACCAAGTAAAATACCCATTCCCTATTTCCTTCAATGAAATTCTTGTTTAGCCCCATAAACCACGCAATACTGCGGCTGCGAATCCTGTTCAGTCGCCAAGTACCGCGCATCAGCACAGTCTTTCTCGGTCCCTCAACACTCAGACCACCATCGGAACCAATAGTACTGCGCCCTGCAGAGAAAAAAGTCAATCTGGATGAGGCGGTATGACTGTCAGGTTCAATTCTGACTCCAAGTAAAATTGCAATGCGTCAACGGTGAATTGTCGATGATACCTTTTTCATTACACGTTATGGATTGATGAGTTTTCAGACACCTGGATTTGGACTCTTTATACCTATTTATCTGATACGATCTTGTGGAATCCTCATGAACTTTTTCTATTGATCATGACCGTGGCGCACATGAGACATAATATCTTTCTTCTCTCATTTCATATTTACAATCAATCGCGCTTGGACTCGATGGCAAACACTGACCAACACCTTTGTTTTAACCGAAAGGGTCAGATTACAAAGGAAATGAAGCTCAATCAAAGTATTGAACATTGATCATTTCGCAAGAAACCATGAACGACAGCTACGACAGCTGTGGTAAATAGACAAAGTGATGTGTGGGGAAGATCTGACAGGATGGACAAGGGAGGTTGAGCCTGGTTGCGCTGATGTGCTGGTAACATTGGTTTTGACTTCTGAGTTCTAGTCGGATTATGTGTAAATAAGAGGACTGAGGGCAAGAGTCATGATGTGAATAACGTAGTATGCATGCATAAATGTGATGAGAACGAAGCGAGGGAAGACAACGAAGGGCGAGAAAGAAGAATGGATGATTGGACGAGAGCATTCTTATGTCTTGTCGCCAATGCAGAGTGCGAGGTGTCCAACGTCGTCAGATAAGTGCTCAGATGTCAGCACGGCCACGCGACTGTGGAGTCTAGGCCGTAAGTATCGGCGGAATAAGAAATGTTGTAAGTGTCATGGGATCCCGTGGCCACAAGCTTGTGGGATGGAGGGTAGATATACCAATAAGTATGCCATGTTTCGGCCTCTCTTCATCTCCTCTTGTAAGCCCCATCTATGTTATCAACGGCAACAACGATATGGAGTCGATTAGGCGGAGATTTATGCGTAGAGTTAAGATGGTTTTGTTAAACACTATGTGGAGCGGCCGAAACCGTGAGGTATGAGAGGGCACTTGGAGCAAGACAGCAGGTGAGATCATACGCCCTGTGGGGTCGGTTGCTGAGTGACAGTAACGTCTCTTGCTTGACCTTGTATATCCTGGAAAAGACAATCAACGTCAGGGATGAAAATGCTACTGGAAGCACAAAACAAGAGACTAACCATACGTTGCTTCTTTATTGGACGCGGCCGAATACCAGCCGATCCTGCCTTGGCATTGACGACTGCTTTGGGCATGGCTATACCATTGCCATTTCCGAGTCCGTTCACGTGTGCCACACCCAAACTACTAGTTAGTGGGGCGGTTGGTACATCATCCCTCTCTCGCTTGGTTCCCCTCTGTATATCCGATGCCGTTGGATACGGCTGAGCCGATGTAGGCGTTATCGTGGTTGCACTAAGTAGCGGAGTGCTGACTCTAGGTATGGTCGTTTGAATAGAGGTGTGGGGTTTAGTTGATCCTGGTCTGGGAACCGTCGATCCAGGACGCGGAACTGCTGGTTTTGACACAGTAGAACCTGCCCGCGGTAATATCAACTCTGGTGGTTGAGTAGGTGGGACCGCTGTTAGATAAGTTGGTCGGGCTGATGGAGCAGTGGATACCGATTTTGGCGTACCATTAGATGTTAAATTGGAGTTTTGAGGGAGCCGATTAATTGTCGTAGCTGAAGTAGCGGAAGCAGATGCGGGTATGGGTTGTGGTTGGGCAACGGATGCTGCAAGAGCTGCTTGTGCCTGTAGTTTTTGTAGACGCTTGGCCTCTTTCTTCAAATTTGAGGTGTCTGAACATTATATGTTCACCAAATGACATGAATATACGCACTCGTTTTTTCCGGTCCTCCCGCACTTGCGCGGACTCGACAACTAACGCAGTTGGATTCCACTGTCGAGATATAGAAAAGAGATTGTAAAATAAGTGCAGGAAGACGCGTAGATGGAAGAATGATCAGAGAGTGATGATTAATAAAGGAGTTGATGAAAATATGACATACGCCTTTCAAGCCCTCCAAACTGACAGTAAAGGCCTCTTGGTGAGTCCGACTATCGAACGGCGCAATCTTTATACGTTGCTTTGGCGGAACCAACATCATAGTCGTCAAGTAGTCATCCTTCTTCATCGAATGTTTGCCTTAGATCGAAAATTGACTATTGTGACAAAGATACTTGAATGAGCGTTGAGAGACGCACCAGGGATGCCTTTGATTAAATGCTTGTAATTGTTCTTCTGCCTCTTGTCCCCCTTGCCACCCTCGTCATCAGCACCATCTCCTTCGTGAGCCACAGGGGTCACCGGACCGCCCTCCGTCTCTTTGCCCTTGCCTTTATCGAGTCCTCCAGTCGCGCCGGGCGTGACGGGCGCGGTACCCAATTGTTCTTGGCTTGTCTCTGCAGGCACGGCGAAGGGGCGAACGTATTTGTCATACGCGGAGAGAAGGTGGAAGCGGCCGAGAAGGTCTTGCGTGCTGTGTAGATATGTTCGCTGAGTCTTGGGTGAGGCTGCAGAGAAAGATTAGGAGCTGAGATTTTCACGGATGTAGAGTCTGTCGTACGTGGCGGTGGTGGCAGAAATAGATGAGAAGTCGACGAGGGTAAAGGCGAAGAGCGCGCATTGGAGGGGCCAGCAACTGCATTTGAAGGATCCCGGTTCATATCACTGGGGATGGCGAGGACGGCGACGGCGACGAGGACGACGGCTGCTGTTGTAGCGTGCGGTCGTGACTGCCGGGAGCGACGAGGACAATGGCGATGACGGCAACAGTAAACCCGTTGTGTTTGGCTCTGTTGCTCTTGCTCTGTCATTGTCATACTGAATATTTCCGATCCTCCATATGATACATTTTTTTAATCTAACACATTCCAGGATCCTCCAGTATCGTAGTCCGCCAGTGCCCCACCCCTCAGGTCCTTGCAGACCCGAGATCTACCCCGTTCCCTCTCTTCCGTCGTCCACTTATTTCTTTTCTTTTCATGAACAACCGGTCCTCGCAACAGGAATACTAACACGAGCGCACACACCGACAGTCCGCTTGCAGTTACGAAAACCGCCTTGGGGAAAATGGCCACTGTCCCACTGTACATCATTCCGAACAACATAGGCTGTCAAACACGAAATATGATTAGATCGGTCAAAAAAATGACAACGGTAACTCACTCCCAGGATCATCTGCCCAAGAGCCTGCATGACAGCAAGAGCGCCGAATAATTGCCCAACACCCTCCTCACGCGGCGATTTAATTCCACCAATCACAGTTGCTTCCAGCGCTCGTGTCTGCATCATACATAGTCCAAGGCTTTGCAATGCAGGCGGTGCGCCGCTGCCCAAACTACTCACACCGCTCGCAAGAACGAAGATGACTTGACTTTGTGTGGCCGAAACTCCGACGGAATGATTCAGAGGCACTGGTCCGAGCGTAATAAAAACATTAGACAGAATATCAACCAGGAGCGAACACCGTGTCATGAGAAGATCAAACGCAATTTCCCGCGCCAGGTGCACTCTTGTTGGTTTGGATTTTAATGCTTTAACACCAACAGTGTCACGAGAGTTGGTGGCTTGTGCCTTTGGCTTAAAAGCCGCGATAATCCCTGAGGTGTAAATATCCTTGGGTACCATGTCAAGGATGTAGAAATCATGACGTACAAGGGCAAATGACCAGCAGATAGATTGCCCTGGAACCACACATCAACGAGATGTAATAGCTGAGCCGCTCAACTCCCCATCCATAAACATGTACTGCATATAAATATTTAATTTGATAGACTCCCTGCAAAGCAGAAAAATCAGCTGAATGATTGACATGTATAACAAGGACGTGGTCGCCTACAGTAGCAATCATAGTGAGCAGCAAAGCGCCACCCAAGAATGTGAAGCTCCAATCACTGCGCCGCTTGCCTCCATCATACACCACAACAGGCAAAAACAGATTCAGCGGCTTCAAGAACGTACGAACAACGCCCTCCGAATCTTTACGGGCCTGATCAATCATGGGTGACGTCTCCGTAATCTCATCATCAGGAGCTCGCGTCTTGCCTTTCCCTTGATGCTCCGTGATCGCGCGCAGCCTCTTTGCCTTATGGAGAGACTCTGGGAAGACAAACAACGCCAGCAAAAAGTTGATAAAGGAGCATATAATTGCGACCCAGAATACACACGTCACAGATGGCCTACTGTTCGTCTTTGATGATGCAAAGAATGGGTGTTGAATGAAGTATCCGCCGACGCTCGGTCCAACGCTACTGCCGATATAAAATACACCTGCGAAGCGCGAAAATATATGCGCACGGGAGCCACTGGAGGTGCAGTCGCTGAGGTAGGCGTGTGTAGTGGATTGGAGTGTTGACCAACCGCCAAGGACGCCTTCGATGATGGGTGCGAGAATGAGCAGTCTATGCCCGTGTGCTGCAAACGGCGACGAGGGCGTCGAGACGAGAATAAATGTTAGGTCGCTATGAAAAAACGTCACTTAATTTGGTGTAAAAATCTCATTGTGCACATACGTAATGAACAGACCAAACGTGACGATGGCGAGGACCTTTGTCCGACCGTGGCGCTCCCCGAAATTACCCCACCATCCTGTGGTCAGCACGGAGAGCAAACCCATAGTGGTTGTCATCATAGTTTGCATGCGTGCAGCATCCGTTTGGACGGTCGGGTCACTTAGACATCGATTAGAAGGTAGATACCGAGGGTCGTCTTCTTCCTCGTCACCATCGTTGGTGACTCTTAGACCAGATACCATAGTATAATTAGAAAACGCTGCTGCCAGGCGGACGTCGTGCGGATATAGTATTGGACCAAGCGAATCGATAGAATGATAGAAAGGAGTCATATCGCCTTCTGAGAGTGTGGAAGTAGTTGTGCTTGTAGTCGTGGAGGTACGATTATACTTCGAGCCGCCATGTAGTCTATTGCACGATAGTTGTGTGAGCACCTCTATCCGAGGCGCAAGTGTCATGCC